>JAQBSW010006785.1:0-45739 GCA_029291075.1 Eudiplozoon nipponicum | reverse complement strand
TTTTTTCTCTTCAGATTTTTGCCGATCCGATTGAATATTTGCTGAGTCTTGTCGAGGGCGTGTTCGGTCTGGCCTGGATGCTAGTAAATTGTTGTTGAATGTTAAATTCTACATTAAATATTAAATATCAGAAGTAATGTGATCCATGCAGGTTTTCAAGTTTACTCTTAGATTAAATTAACTAAAGAATTATAAGTTTTTTGCTTTCTATAAAACCTAAGGCTAGTGAAGAAGCAGAAAAATTTTAATTTAAGATAAGCGACGTTTCTTCCTTTAGGTAGCCGCACGACTTTACAAAATTGCCATTAGCCTCACGTACTGACGTGTCTTGGCTTTCCTTGTTCATCACTGAAGTACAAAGGCAAACAGACTAACGGTACTCATATAGCATTAAGTATATAAGGTAATAAATATCCGATTTACTTCATTCACCCCTAGTATTCTCGCATACATTATCCTTGACTGTAAATGTTTATTGTAAAATTTTCTCTAGACAAAGACATAGCATTTGTGCTGCATTCGCCAGACGTAAATATTTTATAGTAAAACTATAATTTATTTGACGTATGTCGATAAAAATTATTTGAAACAAGATTTCAAATTTCAAATAAACAACAATCAAAATTTTTAACCAATCTTAACCAATCTCTATGCCATATAAACATATTGCAGCTTGATCCTTGTTAGTTAGCTTTCCGCCGGGCACTGATGATTAACATGGGAGTAAGCAACGTGTCAGCACGTGTGAATAAAGCAAAATTATCATTGTTCTGTAACTGGCAAATCCTGGAAACTTGATTTATCGAATCTCGTTTAACACCCTCGCAATCATTGTTGGCTCAATTGTATAACTTACATTCATGTGACGAAACCAGCAAAAACGTTATTCGTTACTGATTAACAATGTGTTTGCCAAAATTTCCAGTCAAGTTTAAAGTAAATCTTATGTCAGGTTTGCGAACTTTTGATAAATACTAATCTTATTTCTTTTAATCAGTTGCACAGTATCGCAAAATTCTAAAAGTCAAATGTACTGACGAATTACGTCCCTTCATAATCATCGTCAGAGCACAACGGCAAACTGACTATTGAGGATCAAATTAAAATTCATATATCAGGTATGCGGCTCTCAACCCCAGGAAGGCATGCACGCAGGGCACTTGACAGGAAATACCGGCTGCACAACTTCTAAGCGTCAAAGACCATAAAATATTTGCAAGGTTCGCCAAATATGTATAGTTTATCCAAATCATAACCCACTGCTTTCGCTGGTGGTGGTAACAATTTCTTAAGTCAAGTTTGCGAACTTGAGATAATCGCCAAACCCATTTTAGTTATCCCTTCATCCAGAGCTAAATTCTCGTCAATCAGGTATACTGACATCTTTTGACTTTCCATGTTTATCCTCATGAACCGGCAGCAAACCGACTACCGAGAATAAAGCCACAGTTAATATATTAAGTATGAAAATTCAGATATGCAGCTCTCACCCACAGTAGGCTTGATTAAATTTACTTGACTGAAATGTCTGTTGCATAATTTCTATACAGTCACACACATAAAATTTTGGCAAATTACGCCACATATACAACAGTTATACATTTAAACAAACAGTGATTGCGCTGTTAGAATTATCAAGTCATTTAATTCAGTTTGCGTGTTTCAGATAAATATCAATCATATTGTATCTCAACAGTCATTTGAATTAGCTAAGTGAATCTTATTTTAGTTTTCAACTCACCAGTTAAATACGGTATTTTGAAACCGGATGTGTAAAACTTCATAAGTAAATAACATAATGGGTACTCTAATATAGTTTTGAATTCTGTACCTAATGCTTTGGTAGGCTAAATTAAAATACTTTATCGCCTATTTATAATATTTTATATGATTTACTAAGAATTATTAATTAAAAATGAGTAATAATATTTAACATATTCAGGATTTTCTTTTGCACTCACAATCACGCAATTATCTGACTGATCAACCCTATCAGATACACGCCTATGTAATGACTAGGTGCTGATTAGATGCGTTATTCCGAAGGCTTACACACCGTAAGCACTGAACACTCGAAATGATGGTCGCTCTAATCTTGGTGATATGATGATTCCTACCCCTTTTCCAGTACCTCCATAAAAAATCTAATACACCACAGTACACTAAACAGAAGACCAGATTTAAGCAAATGTGCGCAACCAATATAAATAGCTTTCAAGAATAATTTAATTCTACGTAAACTTGAGTACAAGTATTATCCACAAATCCTTTAACATAGCCAGTTTCCTAGAATCATTATGTTTGAATGCGTAAAATTAGTGTTCATTACAACATATTATTAGTAGCAACAACAAATTGAACAATTCGTTTTTAAAATAAAGTTTATCGAATTTCTCTTGATATGATATACATCTTCAATAGTTGACGAGGACTTTTCGCAGAAATTGATTCAATTTGCCTCATTAAAGCAACCTTTTTGTACCTTTCCTTATTTAAAAATGTTTACGACATTTCTATAGTTTTAGTTAATGTGGAACATAAACTTTACATACAACAAAATTCAAAAAGAACATTTAACTTATTTTAAGCAAAAAACGGTACATCTTACATCATTGCTGTCGTTTAAACCCAATGAAACTTCAAGGCAATGCGACACAATTATATCACGACAGTCGTATATCCACCTGTGTCCAAGAATTTGACGAACTTTATCTATATTTGCACAACAAGCCTTGTAAAATGTGTCCACAATCCACGGCCGTTTTTCATTAGTTGCCAATTCATCAACGCTAAAAAGGCTTATGTCAGCATATCTTTAATATAAGAAATAAACAAATTTCATAACATATCTTAACGGATCTGTCTTAATTAAACTTTAATTTGTTAATTCTATACTAAATATCTAAAACTTTGCATTTTTTGTATTCACAAACACTGAAAATACTGCTTTTACCTCAGCTTCTTCGCATTCTTAAAGTGATATTAACATTTATGATTGTAGAACGTCATAATTTTAATTATTCTTGTAAATCTCACTGGATAACAAGTTGTTTATTTCTATACAAAATCCATTCAAAATGTATCGAGTAATTTTTGTTATTAGGAAGAGTTAATTGAGGAAATGTCCTCAATGTATTACATCTAGCTCAGTCATTATGCATGTTATGTATTAGGTCTTGCAAATCTAGTAACAATTTAGTTCAATTTTATATAATGTTAGCTTCACTACTGCAGGTTTACACATTCGTTTTGGAGATTGTATTGTCATATTATCCCACATTTCTCACCAAAATATATAGTGGGTAAAGGGGGTAATACCGGCTCCTAATAATGATTCGCCAGTAAGCACGAAACAAATGTGCACGAGATTATACTTTCCATTCATAATTTTTTTGGTTTATCATTCTGGTCACAACTGAACTAATTTGTTACTAGGTTCGCAACACCTAATACATACTTGTATATATATTAGCTCTTCGCAACAAACATTATTTAACTCTAATATATTGAATTGAATGATGTCATGCTTACCGCGAAATGTGATAACTGATATCGATCAAGGCCAGATTGTATGGATTTACTGGAGTAACAGGTGTTCAGAAATTGTCGTAATTCTCAATTTCGGTGAAATATAGCATAAATTGATATCCATCATGTTGGTACCATGCACCGACCCGGAAACCATAGTGTTCGTACCATGTACCTTTTCGGTACAATAATGTTGGTATCGGTTACTGACACAATAGCCATAGTGTTAGCATCCTTTACAGACTCGGTATATATATTATATAGTGTGAATTAGCGTTTAAGTCGCATTGTCGTAGACTGTATATGATGTTAGCTTCACTATTGCAGGTTTACACATTCGTCTAGGAGATTGTACCGTCCTGTTATCCCACATTCTTGACCAAAATATATAGTGGGTAAAGGGGGTAATACCGGCTTCTACTGATGAGTCATCAATAAGCACGAAACGATTGTGAACGAGTGTATACTATCCGTTCATGCTGCCTTTGATTTATTCTTCTGGTCATAATTGAACTAATTTGTTACTAGGTTTGCAACAACTAATACATAATTGCATATATATTAGTTCTCCGTCACAAACAGTATCTACCTATTATATACATTAGTTAAATAAATCTATAAATATATTCTTATTTGAAGTGTGGCTTTATTTTTAATATTTTCTGCACAACAAAGAAAATGGGCCAATTTATTTTCAATATTAAACATTGCTAACATAATGGGCTTTTTATAAAGTTTATTGAGGAAAACTTGAAGATTACTTGTTTATATCACATACAAGCAAAAACTTTTTCAAACGAGAATTTATCAGTTCAGCCATAGATAATATAATATATATGTGAATTTTTATCGTTTAGTGATAAATCAATCATTTTATAAGAAATATCTCATTTGATGTATATAATTAATAATCAAGTAAATAAATATATTTATAAGTTTAATTGCTGGACTCTTAGAAATTTAATCCCAGTATTTTTCGTTTATTTTTCTTCGCCCTATTAATCTCGTTCCTAATATTAAATTAGACGATGTAATTTTGAACTTTATCCATGCAAATTTGGCAACCACCATGGTTGCAACATAGGACGATTAAATTTATTAGACCATTTTTGTTTCTACACCGACCCCATTTTTAATGATTAAGCTTTTAATTTTGCTGATAACCAGAATGTTATATTTTCAAATGATCTGTAAAATTCTTTTATTTCGCCTAATGGAAACGCTGTGGTGAGAGAGGCATATCTAATTTTGCTTTCCATATATATGCAATGCGGTTTGATCCTCGCTAGTCAGTTTGCCGTAGTACTCTGATGATGATCATGGAAGGTCGAAACGCTTCAGTGCGTGTGACTGGCGGTAGTTTTGTTATGTTGTTCGACGACTGGTTAAATACATTTGGATTGGTGTTTACTTGAAGCTTACAAATTTGATTAAAAGAATTGTTACCACCACCTGCGCAAACAACTATTGTTAAAATGTTATAACTTAAAATTAATACAACTAATGTGCAATTATTTTCATGTCAATAGGAAACAAATACCAAATACATATTACCACGGATTTTAGGATAACGAAAATTCTGCCATGACAAGTCCCTACAAAGTTATTAATTTATGTTTTATTCAATGCGGGGATTTATCGCTTGTAGCTCGTAGAGAACAAATCATTAGAATTATTAATAAATTGTTTGTTGTGGAGAACTACAATATATACAATTGTGTATTAGGTGTTGTGTACTTTTTAATAAATTATTTCAAATAGGACCAAATGGATAAACCAAACGCAGCACAAGCAAAACATGTAATCTCATGTACAAATGTGTTATGCGTTTACTGGAGACTCATCTGTAGGAACCTGTTGTACGCCCTATACGCACTATATATTTAGTCCGGAAATTTTAGAAAATTGGACAGAATGTTCTTTTATACGAATGTGTATGCAAACCGTAATGGGGTTAAATTCATATTGTTTTCGACAATGCGAATAGAAAGCCAATTTACTACATATAATATATACCCAGTCAGTGAAGGTTATCAATATTATAGTTGCCGTGACGGTATATAATAACAACTTACTGAATTTCAAGATGAGCTATATTTCACCAAAGTTGAGATTTACAACTACCTCTGAACCCCTGTTACTCCTGCGATTCCATACACTCTGGTCATGATTTGCAATTATGTATTATGTGTTGCGAATTAGTTAGAAATTAGTTCATATAGATCTAGAATGGTAAAACAAAGCCAACATGATCGAAATGTACAATCTCATGTACAAATGCGTTTTGTGCTTACTGTTACTGTTGGGGTAACTGGTGTTCCAAAGTAGAATAAATGCGCTATTTTGGGCAAAATTGGCATATCTTCAAATATTTTTTTACCATGCACCGTTTCGGCAACGATAGAGTTGATACCTTTTCAAGACTTGGTACATATGCTATGTCGTGATTTGCCTTAGAAGTCGCTTTTTCGAAGAGTTATATGAAGATTTCTCCATTTCTGCTTATATGCACATTCGTATAGGAGATTGTACCGTCCAATTGTTCCACGTGTATTGATCAAATATAAAGTTGGAATATGTCATAAGACTGATCCCAAATGACGAATCGCCAGTAACCATAAAACGCATGTGAACATGATATGATACCTTTCGAGCATACTGATTTTAGCTTATCCGTCTGAACCTATTGGAACTAATTTTTAACTAAGTGCACATATAATACGAAATTTAAAACCATAAAAATTTCCAGGAGAAAATGGATTCTAAATAGAAACAAAGTGAAATGAAAAGAAAGCAAATATTGGATTACTTAAGCTGGATTACACCATGTTTGCAGTATACTATGGTTACGACAAACTCGATTACAAAGGTATAATCCGGAAAGTTTATCTCCTACCAATGTATAGTTTTGTGAAAGTTGTTCGACAATTAGACAAAAACACGTAAATATCGATTAGAACATTTTAAATTATAAACGTTATCCTTAATTAATTTAATCTTGCTATTTCATAAGATCCGGCAATTTTAACATCACCTAAACTCAATTTTAAAAGTGTATTCATGTGGAAAATGATTTGTTTCTATGGCTATTATTCTATTAATTACATAAATATAGCATAAAACCTTTAAATTTCAAAATTCTATGGAATATGCAGAAAAGTTGCCGAGTGAGTTTCTTAATTTGTTTAGACATGCTTGGAATAAATCTAGCAGAAACTGTTTTTTTTTAAATTCCATTTACATATAAAATTAGCTGTATCTTATCAAAATTTATTTATACTTCCAAAAATTGTAACAGGATTTAACATAATACTTATTTTTTTAATTCAATTGCAAAACTATTATGAGGTAAACCTTGTGGCCTTTGTTTATATTCTAGATAGATCTCATAGCCATGTCGGTTTTTGCATTGTTAAGATTTTCTTTATTCTTTAAGCCACTAAATTTTTATATAATATTTAATATCCAATTAAAATGTATAATAGTAATAATACATATTTTTTATTATTGGTACTATCTTTCTTATAGTTTTTATCATTATTATTATTATTTTTTTTTTTTTTTTATTGTGTGTGTGTGTGTGTGTGTATTATTAGTAGTAGTAGTAGTAGTAGTGGTATGGTGAGTATTAGTAGTAGTAGTAGTAGTAGTAGTAGTAATAAGTAGTCATGTGTAGTAGTAGTAGTAGTAGTAGTAGTATTAGTAGTAGTATTAGTAGTAGTAGTAGTAGTAGTAGTATTAGTAGTAATGTGTGCTTGTGTGTGTAGTAGTATTATTATAAGTAATAGGTTGTAGCAGTAGTAGTATTATGTCATAAGTAGTGCCAATTATTTATTTGTAATCTAGTAGCATGTGGGTAAATACTTGGCTATTTTCATTTTATTTCGCTTATCTTTTATAATCTTAAATAATTAACGTGATAAAAAATAGTAATCATACGCGATTCACGTTATAAATGCTAACATGTATACAAAATATATGCTATGGTATAATTATTTACCGAATCAGCCCTTTTTATTTAATTATAGAAGAAATAAAACAGATGTATTAAGTCATATAAGTACCGTCCAGACATTTTGCTGCGAATGGAGACCAAAGCGGGACACTTTTTTTCTTTATGGCAGCGTGGCGGCATACTGCCGCAAAAGACAGATTTACAGACTTCGAAGCGAATATGCCACGGTTCTCTCCCCATTCGCGGAACAAAGTCTGGTTATAACACGAAGAGTTCCCAATAAGCACAAAACAGATTTAATGAATAAATTTCCTTTGATATTTTATGGAATTCGTAGTTCAAGCTGAAAAATGTGCATACAATGGGACGTGTGTTTATATTAATCTCGCAACATTGATTTAAGTAAAATTAGGTTAATATCCTATAGATTTATGCTAAACTGAAGTGAATAAACATGTTAATTTTCTCCTTTCTGCGTCGAAGACCATTATTTAAGAGAATTAGAAATTATTCAGCTATTCCAGACAAAACATTTATATCGCTATTTTGAAGAGATATTTCTTTATAGACAATTTGCAGTCAGTTCACAATAATAAAAGCAATACATAAATACAGTTCCATATATATTCAATGTGGTTTTATCCTCGATAGTCAGTTTGTCGTCGTACTCTGATGATGATCATTGAAAGTCGAAACACGTCAGTGCGTTGCGTCTGGCAGTTGTTTTGCTATTTTTTTTCGACTACTGGTTAAATGCAATGGGATTGGTGTTTATGCCAAGCTCGCAAACTTGATTTAAAGAATTGTAACCGCGCAATCAACTATTGTTAAATGGTATTGCCTATATATGTATATGTGGCGAAAGCTGCAAAAAGTTAATTTTTGTGACTGCATAGAAATTGTGCAGCCGAAATTTCCAGTCAAGTTTAATGTATGCGAGACTGCTAAATGTGAGCGTCGCATATCTAACATTGATTTCCAAATATATTTAACGCGGTTGGATCCTCGACAGTAAGATTGCCATCGTACACTGATGATGATCATGGAAGGTCGGAACGCGTCGTTGCGTGCGACGGGCGGTAGTTTTGCTATGTTGTCCGACGACTTGTTAAATACAATTGTATTTAGCATATTGGTGTTTACTTCATGCTCGCAAACTTGATTCAAAGAAATCTTGTAATCATTTATTTTAAATTACATTTACAATTACTCACTATGCATTTGTGTCAACATTTCAAATTTAAACAGGAATGGATCCAATTTATTTAATAAAAATATTAAACGAGAAAAAATATACAGTTCAAAACTTGAGTTCGAGTACTATTATTCACTGCCAAAACGCTTTTCTGTGCACTTGAACGTATTTTTCGCTATATTTTGTATAAATATATTTCTTAAAATTGATTTTATCTCTTACTGACGCGCGATGTTGAATGCCCCAATAATCTTTGTTTTTTCGTGTGGGCATTAATTAAAGTTTTGCAAGAAGTTGCTAACAAGATGTGCTTTAAAATATCAAACCAAACATGGAGCATTGACTGACTTATTTTATGTCGTGCAAGTTAACTTTCCAAATGAATGGTAAAAAGCTGTTTATCTGTCAGTAGGACTCATTTGTTCCTTATAATTGTTGTAATGTTTAATTGGAAAACGTCGCATCAAAAACAATGGAATTTTGGATAAATCAAAAATATATTGAAAGATATTATGAAATTAGTAATGACATTTATAAATGCAAACATTTATACAAATTAAAGTTTATATTCAACGAATCTCGCAGGGCAACAAAATGCATAAAAGCCGAAAAGCCGATTATTTATATTGGTTTTAAATTATTTGCAGTGTAAATCACTTTTCCGAAAGCAAAACCAATTATCATTTATTAAAAATCAAAAAGCCACATTTTGGTTACAAAGATTAAAATTAAAAATCAAATTCCAATTTTAAATAGAGTTTTTCAAGTAAGAAACGTTTTATTGAATTTTGTAGAGACACCTTAACGTGTTTGCAAAATCAGTTCTATTTCTCATAAAACAATACAAAAATGGCATAGATACTTTAATCTATGTACAAATACAAATGTATATATATATATATATATATATATATATATACGCTATATATATATATATATATATATATATAACATTAATTAGTCCACAGCTCAATATCTGTGTCATAAACTTTAAAATGGAGCGTTAGCTACAATGTGAGCAAATTGTGCATGTTGAACATTCATATATTTAAAAATAAATAATTTAAAATTTAATGTAAATTTATGAACTACGTTCGGAATCAAAGAACATATGTAAGTATCACAGACTATATGTAGAACTGATTTTAATATTCCCTGTATGAGAACTGTGCTAGAATTAGTTTGCATGGTTGAATATTACATCAAACTATTGCAGACATACGCCTGAGTTTTAAAAAGAAATACAAGTTCAAGTTTTAATTAAATTGTCTATAAAACAATTTGGCTTTTAATATAGGGGAGAATTCATCGCAAGAAATACCGTTTGCTTAATTTAATCACTCTTCCTAGTTAAAATTTGAAAATAAGTTTTAAAACGCTCAGACCATTTATTCCGACAACTATGGAAAACGTTATTTTGCTAAAACATTGATACTGTTTACGAAATTATTTTCACTACAAAAGTTTAATACGTTGATCTATAGTGGAATATCACAAAACAGAAAAATTAATTGGACTGTTAAAAAATCTGCCTCCGAGGTGTATTCTTTAAAGGATTAACTTACGAATAGACTTGAGCAAATAATGGTCGGACATAGTTGTTTAGTTGAATACAAAAAAGGAATAAAAGCAAAAATATTGGTAAATTTTCAAGACTGATAGAGAAAGGTTTGATATTTTTATCCTCGTGGTTTCAATCACAATAATTCTGTAGACAGTAACTGTTCACAAGTTTGGAAATAATAAATAAATTTGAAATTTTACATCCTACTTTCACAACTTCTCAGTGGGATTCAAAACAATTCTGGCTGGAAATTTCGCATTAATGCATTTTTATTTTTGGAAAATTAATAGATATTTGCATAAGTGCATATTCCAAAATATATTCCATAATCAGCTAGTTTACTAGTAATGTACTAATCTGTTATAAAGGCAAGGTTTACTGGTACTCTATCGATGTATTTTAAACTAATCATTCACGTTTATTCATTTATCCACTACCAGGCGAAGAAACAGATATCAGAATGTTCAATCTTACATTAAGTGTCGCGTATTTAGTGACAAATTAATTCATTTGGGTGTAGAAAGTTTTGACAAAGTCGTCGTGAGCATAAAGTGTAATCTAATGTCTACATGCGTTTTGTGCTTAATAATGACTCATCAGTTGGAGTTGTCAACGCATCCTAAGCCTATTTATTATTTGGTCAATAAATAATGCATGGCTGTAAGTTACAAGCTCTCACAGGTTTGTGCATTAAAGCAAAATTAAAATGAAATTCATATTAAGACTTTAGCAATGCAATCTCTAAGTAGACGTATTATCTTTAATGTAAACGAAGCCTTATATTCTGACCTTGGTCGAAATCACAGAGAAGAAATTTTACGAAAGGATTATTCAAAATATATTTTAAGTAGTAACACGTCGGTGTTTTATTTAAACGAACCAGGAAACAATATGATTATATAAGTGTTTAACATTGAATTTGTCGTTCAAAGCAGAAACCCATAGACGTTTCCTTTTTCTCATCTGCCTTTATAATGCGTTTGATTGTGTTGTCACATCTTAGCCAGGATCAAATTATGCGATGGATTTACACCAATCTTTATTTAAACTGTCTATTTACTCTTAGTTACAAGTTAACTTTAAATAAACAACTGTATAGATTCATTAAATCAAGTTTGTTGGCTTGTTTGTTTGGATGAATACAAGTACCTTTTTAGCGAGACGCACGAAAAAGCAAATAATAGGCGGTTACAAATACTGATGTCTATAGTAATTTCACAGATGTAGCACGACAGAAAAATGACTAACTAAAGTTAAAAAATAATATGGTCAAAGAGTTTTCAAAACCAACAAATATTAACTTTTCAGCACACAACAATAAAAATTATAATTCCTTAAATCCAGTTCGCGAGCTTGAAGCAAACACCAATCCCAATGTATTTAACCAGTCGTCGAACAACATAACAAAACTATCGCCAGTCGCATCGCACCGACGTGTTAGAATTGTTACCACCGCCCACACAAATAATTATTGTTCAAAAATTATAATGTTTAACGAATGACCTATATCTAGTACACTACGGCACAACATTCAACCAAATGCATTGCATTTATATTTTACTTTCGCAATCGAATATAAGGTTAAAACAGGACATCTATTAAATAATGTTTGTTGCGGAGAACTAATATATATACAAGTTTGTATTAGGTGTTGCGAACCTAGTAACAAGTTACTTCAGTTGTGACCAGAAGGATAAACCAAAGACAGCATGAACGGAAAGTATAATCTCATGTACATTCGTTTCGTTCTTACTGGCTAGTCATCAGTAGAAGCCGGTATTACACCATTTAACCACCATATATTTGGGTGAGGAATGCAGGATAATAGGACGATAAAATCTCCTAGACGAATGTTTAAACATGCAGTAGTGAAGCTAACATTATATAAAATCTCGACAATGTGACTTCAGTACTCACTCATGTATGTATATATATATATATATATATATATATATATATATATATATACCAATTGTATAAAATATTAACACTATGGCTATTAAACTATTGTGTGTCTAATATTATTGTACCGAAAGGTTACATGGTACTAACACTATGGTTTCCGATTCGGTACATGGTACCAACATTATGGATATCAATTTATGCTATAGTTCACCGAAAATGAGAATTACAACTATTTCTGAACACCTGTTATTTCAGTAAATCCATACACTCTGGCCTTGATTGTTATCAGTTATCACATTTCGCGGTAAGCATGACATCATTAAATTCAATATATAACAGTTAAAGGACGTCTATTATTTGAACTTGCGTTCTTTATTTCATGGGATAAATTTTGATATAAAATTTAATGAAAGGTTATTGTGATTTAAAATCATATCATCAATTGTTTTTAACATCCATTATTGTATTAAAATCAATTAAATTAACATATTCATGAAAATTTCATACTTTGTAATAGACATGTTCCAAATTAGTCGAACAACTGGATGTGTGAAATAGCCGAAGTTAACCATCTTCTCGCGAGCCATTAAAAAGTTGTCACGCCACGGAGTTGGCAAAGAAGCAGCTGGAATATATTCCTATTGTGGAGGTTGGAATTATTACAAAATTTATTTGGCAGTCAGAAGACGTTCACACAAGTAATTTTTGTATTATTACTGCATTGCTTAATTATAAATTACAAAAAGCATAAATTTGCGTAAAGTCACGTTGTTTTAAGCCATCACGCAAATGGAAGACTTTTAATGGGCAATTAACTAAATTGTAGTGAACTGCAAAAAATGCCAAAATTGATTATGGAATAATCTGTAATACTATTTCGTTAAAGTATTGATTGCTCAAAATGTATGAAAATTATTTATGTTTGCTATTAGTCCATCTTCAACAAAATCATTAAAAACTGCATTAAATCATTTTTTAGTTCTTCACATTATCATAACTATGAAAATTTTTCATATTTGTTTCTTGAAGTAAAAGTACATAAATTCGCCCATTCCTAATCGACACGTATGACCTAGAATCAGACATCCAGTTATCTTACACTGTCCCAAACTAAATTTTGAAGAGAAAAGCACAAAAAAAACATCTGTTTTATATATGCTAGTGACCAAAGATTCTTACAATCAGCCTCTTATAGACTTGCTACCATACTATCGCTCCCCATATAACACTAACAAAATTGAAAAAACCGACCTCGTGTTTCCAAATGAAATACAATGGTTGTATCATAGATTCATCTATACGAAATCTCAAGTCTAACTGCCATCTAATTGTAAAGCTTCAATTAGTACGAACTATTAAAATTATAGTGAACAAAATTTAATATTATATAACTGCAACAGCGTAACTTGCATAGGAAGCAAAATATAATTCTTCATTAGATATGGAAATTTCCGTATAAACGTATATGTCGCATGAATACTTCGGTGTTCTTGCACTTTTTCAGCCTTAAATATTTGAAAATTATTATTGCATTTTCTAAATTTAATTTAAAACTCTTGGTATTTGCCAATAATGCTTTACATTACTTCATATATAATGCTTTATCCATTCAAAATATCGGGCTGAACAATATGTAAAATTATCCTCTTTTAATATTCCTGAGTCAAATAATTTATTCTAGTGAATAAATTTGGTTAAATTACCGACAATTTTATTTTAATCTTTGAGTCCTTGATTCTGATTTTTTAATTTTAAAGCTATTTGAATTTAAAATTTCATTTTAAAGCCTATTTCGTACATCCGATTCTATTTGATAACTTTTTGGTTATTACGCTCACTATCAATAACACGAAAAATATTTATTTAAGAAAAAGGCTTATTTAAAATAAAACGTTAACAAATTCCTAATTCACAAACAATACTTTGATAGAATTTATAAATGGTGGGAATCTTAGTCGTTGTTATACACATTACACTACTTGTGAAAAGATATTTAACTTCGATGTTCAACCTAAATTGCAATACACATAATCATTTGTTCTGATACTTATATGATAAAAGTAGTTTGCAAAATGGATGAGGCATAGATTTTGATTTAAATATTGTTTCCATAAGAAAAGCACATAAAAATAAATATGAGGGTGAATAGGTGCATATTTAAATAAAGAAACAGAATAAAATGATTTTCTAATAATTCCACTCATTCGTGTATTCTTTGTACCAGATAAAGCTTGAATGATTCTAAATTGATTCTTTATTTTCTGATAAATTTATTTATATACATTCACGGAAAATTTGTTATAATATTAATCGATAAATATTTTTATCGACACACCGGTCGTTTTTCTTGATCATCACACTTTAATTCAACAACATAATTCGGAGTTTTTCAAAAAAGAATCGCGAATTTTTAAAACGACGTCTTGCGCATTGATCTAAATAACAATTATTTAATAACAAAATGAATTTTGGGTGTGTTCATAATTGTTTCATGGAAAAAGGAAGAGACTAATAAAAATGGAACAACATATTTTTAATAATTTGTTGTCCTCTATTAGTTAAATGCACATGAGGGCACATTGGCTGGAAGTAAAGTTTCTAAAGTGTGAAATATCGAATAAAAGCTAAGCATAACGAAGATAAAATATCTACAACTTCATCTTAATAGATCTTTTCTTTTAAATAACAAAAAATTTTTCCAAACGATACGTAGCACCTAGTAGCACACCCTTAAGAAGTCCATTTTATATTAACAAACCTTCAGATTTAAAATTTAATTTATTCATTTATTTGCTGAATGTCACCATTTTGTCATTTTAAAGCAACTTTCTGTTTGTAAAAGGTAGAAATATTTTCATGATCATTTAAAATTTCATCTAATTAATGCACCTATATTTAAATTTTTTATACATAATTTGTCCAAAGTTAATTTTTTTTCTAAAATCTTTACATATTGTTAATAAATAACCTGCTGCTGTGTACACCATTTTTACATAGATGCGTGTACGTTAGCTTTAGGAAAATAAAAAATATACAGAAATGAGAATTCTAATTTTCTGGTATTATAAGTACCATGAAAATATGATAACTGTTATTGATCTGGGATATGGATTAAAGCATTAGCTGAAGTGGCTGCCATTCACAATGGTTGTTATTCTCTCCAATGCTAAAATTAAGTTAGTCTCTAAAATCGTGGATATGACATCATTCGTGGAGTTTGTGTAGATTCTGCTTCGTGAGTTTGATTTGCAGTCACACTGCATATGGGTATATGTGAAGTTGATTTTGATGTTTTTCATAGTCACACACCTTGAAGATTACACAAATCTATTGTGGTAAATTTATAGAATAAATATATAATGGGCTTGGGGCGTAGAGACGGTTCCACCTGGTGAGTAGCCTGTAATCATTATATATTTACGTGTGTTGTTACACATATTTTGGATCTGAACTTGGCATATAAGAACGGTTCTATCTGAACAAACGCGTTGTTAGGTGCTCCATGCTTTATACTCAAACACATGCTTGTCGCCTCTTCGCAGTAAAATATTCAAAAATACGATTGTTCAATTGTTTAGGTTATGTTACAGGAATAGTGCAAATGCCTGTGCATGGAGATGAAATATTTTGATAAATCAATGTAGCACATAATTTGCACTTACATACTGTATCGTTTGCACATGAAGTTGGTCTCTTGCCTTAGGATTCAGCAGTACGTAATTGAGTATTGCTTTGCGCATAGCCAAGTTGAACTCAAATTGGACTTCCTGGACAAATTATGTTTAACAATATTAATGACGTTTAAGATCAAATACAATACTTAGTTTATACTGACAAATATCCGTACATAATGGATCAGGTGTTTATATCAATAACGCAAACTTGATTAAAAGTATTTGTTATCACCGCCAGCACAACCATTGTTCGTTTAGATATAAATAAATGTTGTATTTACCAACATATTCCGCTGCACTCATATTCATCAATCCATCACCCCTTAGCCGAAGCGCTCTTAAATTTCCTTTTATTGTCCGTATAGGTCACCTGATTTTGCATAAAGTAAAAATTCCCAGTTTCACTTGAGATGATCAAGACAAACAAATGATTGCTTTAAACAAGCAATGAATGCGCGGGGGTTGATAACAATCATCCAATTCAGGTTTGCACACTTGTTATAGCCCAAATATTTATAAGCAGTCGCAAAACATCATCAAACTAATCTAGAATACGGTTACTCTAGCGCATCGACTTTCTATGAGTATTAACAGAGTCGGACGACAAATTGGTAAACGAGGATCAAATCGCAATACATACATAAGGTATGGATAACGAGATATGAGGCACTCACACATAGTAGTCAAGCATATATAGAACGTCATGAAACGCCAACTATACATTTGCTATTAAGTTATTAATATAATATTTTGCAGACTTCGCCACACGTAGATATGCTATTCAACAAAGTAATCATTTTTTTACAAAGGTCTTGATAAAAATTTGTCAGATAAAGATTTTGAGCCTGAGATAAGCACCAAATCTGACGAATCCATTCAAACGCGCAACATAACAAAAGTATCGTCAGACACAGGTATTGAAATTTTGTGATCATCCATGATCATCATCAGAGCAAGACAGTAAATTAACTACCGGAGATCAAGCCGCAATGCATGTATAGGGTACGAAAAGTCAGATTTTCATCTTTTGCCCCTAGTTACCTCGCAAAAATTGAGTTTTAATCCGTATTAGTTATTTTTGTCTTCGTGCTCTGATTATGATCAGGAGAAGAGCTAAATGTCTCAGTACATACAATTGATGGTAAATTTGCTAAGTTGAACAACTAGTCAAATAAAATTGTATTCCAGTTTGCCTTATGCTCTCAATGTTGATTTAAAGAATGGTCAACTCCACCAACACAATCAATGAATTTTTAATTGTTTAACATTTCTTCATGCGGTGAAATTTGAAAAACTTTTATGTTTGTGCAGTAAAAACTTTCAGTCAAGTACAGTGTATGCGAAATAACTATGAGTGAAAGAAGTATATCTGATTTTCCATAATTTTTACAGGCACTTTTTAGTTTGATGTTATGCTCTGGTGATCAATATCGAAGTTTGGAACACGTCAGTACGTGTGACTGACGGTAATTTTGTTTTCATGCGACTGTTTAGATACATTGAGATTGGTGTTTATCTCAAATTCACAAATTTAATCTGAATAATTGTCCTTAAAATCGTGAAATCAGTGATTGCTTTAATGTTTAAATTATTAACAAATGCTGCCAAATTGTTATGTTCGTGAAGGCATAGAAACTTAACTTCGATAATTCAGTCAATATCTATGAATGTGAAACAATTAAAATTGTGGACCTGTACCTTATAACTGCATAGTGGTTTGATCGTCATTAATCAGTTATTTGTCGTGCTCTGTTGAAAAACAGAAAATCTAAAAACATCAGTACTTGTGACTGACGTTTGTCTATTCTTCGTTGCGCGATTTGTTTAGTGCAATTGTATTTGTGTCTATCTCAAGCTCATAAAATTTATTTGGATAATAAATTACGGCCTAATCTGGATTTAGACTGGCTTTCATAATAACGAGTTTGGTTACATAGCTCGTCCGTAAAACCCGTAAAGACATTAAATCTAATAAAGGCTCGTGTGTTCACAGAAGGCACAATATTCTTATCCGCAACATTATACTGTTCGTGGAAGCTGCATTCCTACTGGCCTACTCTACGCAAAAAAAAATTCTACATTTTAGTGCAAATAATACTAATATTTAGACGCTAAAAATCCGTATTGTATTATTAATGTTCTATTTATTAAACAATGGTTTCATTAATTAATGATAAATTATATAATATATATATATATATATTATATATATATATGTATATATATGTATATATATATATATATATATATTATAGCACAGATTAAACAAGCGAGTCAGTGTTATTTCTATCTGCACTAATACACGTTTCCTCTCTATGGAAGAAAATGGTGATACCCGTAGTTTGAAGCTGAATATATTTCACGGATTACGTCTACGCATTAAATGCTTTAATTTGGAATTTAAAAAAGTGCCTTATTTCAAAATATATGTGAAATAAAATCTACAGCTATGTTTAATTTATGATAGGTCTGCGTCGCACATTTTTAATGAGAATGATGGTCCTAATTTTAGACGATTCACCAACCAAGACTGGCTAGCACAATATGCCTCAAGCATACAGTTTCATTATACTCTTCCCATCGAGTGTAGGTCCACTAATTGCGGAGCAGGAGATAGTTAACAGGAGCTAGCGGATATGAATTCTTCAGTTTTTTTTAAAATTTTAGCTCAATCATAGAACTACTACAAAGCTTTGACGGCCGTTCGGAACTTCACTGCCACTAGCTAGTAGACAATTACAGGATCTGAGGATGATATAATCTGCAGAATGTGTGTAATATAGAAGGAAAAACGGCTAAAATTGATTCCAGAAATACCGGGCATACGTCACAAACAGATGGATCGGAGCCGTTTGGCCTGGTCTGATTATGTAATTGCTTATTTTATAACTAGTTGCTTATTGAATTATTAATGTTCTATTTATTAAAGAATGGTTTCATTAATCAATCAGAAGTAACATTATATAATATATATATTATATATATATATATATATATATATTATAGCACAGATTAAACAAGACAGTCAGTGTTATTTCTATCTGCACTAGTACACGTTTCCTCTCTATGGAAGAGAATGGTGATACCCGTAGTTTGCTGCTAAATGTATTTCACGGTTTACGTCTATTCATTATATTTATTATTGATTATGCGGATTGACATTGGTTATTTTATATCTCGTGATCTAATAATATCTTAAATTTGAGTATCACTGACACCAGTACTTCTCATGAATAACTTGTTACCATGCGGGTTTTAAACCATTTGGCCATTAAACGGAATACTCACATTCGAGGATATGTTACATACGTGTATTGTAAAAAGATTACAATAGTAAAATATTAAACAATTTCAACATATTTCATGAAGATCAAAATTAACAAAGGACTATTAGCTTCCTCGTGTAACATAAAGAGTGTAAGTGAGACAGCGAAATTACCTTCTAAGAATTAAATTAAGTAGTAACGTTTCTGAGCACCACAGCCTTCAGTAATTTAAATTTACATTACACAAATGCATGCCGCAGTTCCACTTAGTTGGTTTCAAAGATACGCAAAGTTCAAACGCATTTCTGGTTTTCTTCCTTGTGTAATAGCCCATCATCCTTACCCTTTGAAAGAATATTGACAGAAGTCGTCTCCTTTGCATTTCTTTCCAGTACTGCAATTATAGCAACTTTACTAAACGCTATTGGAGCGACGTCGCTTAATTGTTTTTAATCTTGTCAACGTTATAGTAAACAACATATTCTGTAGCGCTATAATTGTCACTCAGTCATCCTTTAGCCACTCGTCTGTATAGTATGACGTTTATAGTGTAGATTAATTTTAAAAGATGAAGCCAAGGCAAATAAATTATGGCTTTATTAGATTCAAAGCAACATCATAAACCAGTGCCCGTTTAACAGCCTATGCATATAACTCTTGAAGATATAATTCTCAGGAAAGAGTTTACGTTCAGAGTAAGCACTTCATCCTTGTCGAAAATTTCATACGCTCCCTTCAATTTGCATTGCTATAAGACCATTTAAGCCCAAATCCAAATTCTCTATTTTCGTGCATATAATTTTATTACTAAAATGCTTAAAATCCGTATTATAACTATATCTAACAACTTAGTTATTACTTATTTACCTAATTAATAAATCAAATAAATCCAATCTACATTTCCGCACCTATTAAACAAGAAAGTCGGTACACGTTATTGTAACACTACTACATTGGTTTTGGGGCAATTCTAAATTATTACAATTAAGTTTGAAATTAAATACTGTTTGTTGCGGAGAACTAATATATATGCAAGTATGTATTAGGTTTTGCGAACCTAGTAACAAATTAGTTCAGTTGTGACCAGAATGATAAACCAAAGGCAACACGAACGGAAAGTATAATCTCATGCACATTCGTTTCGTGCTTACTGGCGACTCATCAGTAGGAGCCGGTTAAAGGGCGTAATACCGGCTCCTACTGATGAGTCGCCAGTAAGCACGAAACGAATGTGCATGAGATTGTACTTCCGTTCATGCTGCCTTTGGTTTATCCTTCTGGTCACAACTGAACTAATATGTTACTAGGTTCGCAAAACCTAATACATACTTGTAAGTTTGGAATTATTTCATTGCTCTGGGTGAGGATGATGCCTTGAAAGCAAAAATAAATGTGATTAATTGTTTGTTTATTTTTAGAAGGCTTGAGTAAACAATTAATTATTGCTTCTAAAGATTCGCGTAAATATCCTTCTACCATAAATGAATTTCACCCAACAAACTTTTATAATTACTGGTATTTGAACCTAACGATCATAACCCGTGAGTTTCATTCTCAATAACATGAAGCTCCCTTGTATCTTTCACTATGCGAGAAGAATGTCTTCACTATATTCGATTGCATAATAACAGACAATATACAAAAAAGATGAAAGAGAAAAACATGGTTAAATAATATATATATGTTAATTTATTATCAGCTGATTTCGTTTAAAAAGCAACGAGAAGGTTTATAAGCAGCTACATTAATTGTTGTTCTTACAAAAAGAATACTCCAAAATATTTTAACATGAATAAAATCAGCAGCCTGGTTTTCACTAAATAACTTGCATATCTTGAATATATAACTGTCGCAAAAACTATAATATGTATTATATGAAAAAACAAAATCAAGTCATTGTAACTAATTTCAAATAAAAAAATTATACTTTATCTTATATGGACACATATATACTGCATAATTACCAAATGTGATATGCTTTCATTTATTAGGTTAAATGGAAAAACAAACGACAGCTCACCTGGGTGAGCTTTCTGCATAAAGTATCCATTCTCATCTTAAGTGCTCTTTTATCTCCCATTTCACCAACAAAATTCTGCTTCGACAAAGCCTCAGTTATGCTGGCGTACCTACCTGTTCGGAATCCTGCAGGCCTTAAATGCGCACTGGGCTTTTCTATGGGCGCAACTCCTGAAATTAATTGAAAACTATCCACGACATTATCCATCGTATTGGTATAAATATTATCTGTTGATGATCTTTTACTTCTTACAATTTCGCTTGATGGATAGATAATACTCAATGGAGAGTTAAGCACTCGGCACCAAATTGAGTGGAGACATTCCACAGATAACTCGGCTACTACGTTTGGGTCGTCAGAGAAACCACTTTCAACCAAATTTGAATATCTGAAATTAAATTACCAATAAGAATATATTTTAGCAATATAATTTCGAAAAGAGACGAATAAGCATGGTATGTGATCTTCTTTGCCTATATTAGGGAAATGTAAAAATATTTTGGTGCAAAATACATTCCAGTGTTTGGTAAATTTTCTGCTAGTTGAGTCAAGACTTTATTTAACCTAACCGCGCAAATCAAAATTTCAAAGCAATAAATCTCGTTTTTCTTAGCACCATTACAACTCCTAAACTATTAGGTCTGTATTTTGATTAAACCAAAATTTAACAAAGGCCTTTTTCTTACATTCTAATTATCAATGTTATAGGAAAGCATATAAACAGATTTTTTGAGTAATCGAGTGCTTGAAATATAGTTATTAATTTATTTGTTTCCTTTACAGAATTTGTCAAATCAGAACAAAATATAAATTAATTATAAAAAACTACTTTGCTTGATGAATATAATCTGAATTATTAAATTGTGCGCCTAGAATTTAAGTGAGCCATCGCCAATAATGGCGAAAAGCCTCATCTAAATTTCTATGAATTTTTGTACATTGTTGATACACGTTTTAGGGAGTTTTGCGAACTCGAGGTCACATTTTGCGTTTTCTCACTAAAATTTACTCTGTAGGACTTTATTTCCACTGGCAGCTTCAATTGAGTGCAAATTGCACGCAAAACATATTATTGATTAATTTTAGTTACAATCCAGTCAGAAAGTATAGAAGCAATGCCTTTTCCAGGGTTGAGACCCATTACTTTCAGATATCCTGGGTGAAACTCTCGTACAATAGTGACTGAAATACGTTCAGTGGTGACTTTATTAAAGATTTCACTCCTAGTCGCCTCCTCTTGAATAGTCTTGAATTTTGCTTGAGAAGATTACTGCGTGGTGTAAAAATCACAAGGAAATCGTACTGATATTGGCTCATTATCTTGTAAATTGCATGATTTAAAATGTGATTTAATGAAAAAAAGATGGCTCGTTTCCGGTTCTGGCGTGGAAATTTCCTTACCTTTAAAGGTTTTACATTCTTTTCAGCTAATAGACAACGAAATGCTCTTGACAAAAAAAATTGTTGTATTCGATTAAATGATGATAATAATAGCAACTTGATATACTATATATATATATATATATATATATATTATATATATATTTATATATATTATAATTTAAACTTCACTAAATTTATTAATAATTAAAAAGGATAATAAAATTGTGCAATAAAATAATTTCTGCAGTATAAAATAAATTGACGAAAATCAAACATTTTAGTATTTTTTACAAATTATTATAATGAAAAACGCTAGTGGAAATAAATATACCAAAACGAAACAGTACTTAATTGTAATCAAATTAATGAAGTTTATTATTACTAAGGTAAGTATAACTGTTATGTAGACATGTTATTATAATAAGAACGATAGAATTTACCTATCCTCGTCTTCTAGTCTCGGGATCGGTGGTCTAGTCAAGCCGCGAGTTGACATACAAATAGCAGGTGAATTGCGTTCTGTTACCATGGATAATTTTTCGTGTTGGCTTTCGTAGGTAGGCATTTCGTCGGTCAAGACTTCTCTAACATCATTCTCATTGTAATTTAATCTACATATTTCAGGTTTTTTTCCTCTTCCTCGTCGTTTAATGTCAGAATTTTTCAAATTTTTGCACATATCTTTTGGGGTAACATAATATAGTCGTGACTGGCAAGTTCGTTTCGTACTGTCACCAGAATTCTGCAAATACTGTTTTTCAAATGGGCTAAGAGGCCGATACATTCCTAAACACGAATGTCGTGCATTAGAAACGCGAAATTTGTCTGAAATTTCCTTTTTCGTATGTTTCTCGGCTAATGTTTTTAATAGAACGGCAAACTCTGCTTCACTTTCTTCCTCTTGATTACAAACGTTTAATCCTAACTTCGGGACAAAACGTGGAGCGGTGTGTGTGATACTTCTACAAGCAGCAAATGATGGATTGGTGGTTCGTTCACATTCTTTAATAGCGTGTTGAGATTTCCGGTTTTCACTTAGAACAGGTCCATTATTTTTTTGATAACTTCCTAGTAGAAATTGTACAAATTATAAGATTCATAAAATACGACATCAGTTCATGCATTAGATGCATAATTTAGGATTACAGGTATTATTGATAATTATTTCTTAAAATTTGTTATGTTACCGACTTTATCAAGACTTATACAGCCTTGTTAAGTCTAAAGTGATAACATTCACTGGTTTATTTTGTATTCTTATTTAACATATGACTGGTTCTCTTTAGCTCTAATAAGGAAGTTTATAGCTAATATATATATATATATATATATATATATATATATATATATATATATATATATATATATATATATATACTATTGGAGACAATATATAGTCATATCTAAGAGTTTTTGTTATGTTCTACTTCATATAATTAATCGAACGTTGGTAGCGAGGGCGGTTATAATAATTACTAGAATCAAGTTTGCGATCTTGATATAAACACCTAACCCATTAAATACATACATTTGTAAGTATAAACTAAGAATTGTATAGTTAAGAAATGGAAATGCATCCATTAGACCTGTTTCGTCCTTAATAAGAAATCATCACGCCCTGTCCGCTGTAAATTCTGGTCTGTACGTGATGAGTTCTCAAAAAATACGAAACCGATCTACTGGATGAATTTCCTTTTCTACACTATACAATTCTTAATTTATACTTAAAAATGTATGTGTTTAATGGGTTAGGTGTTTATATAAGAATCGCAACCTTCATTATAGTAATAGCTAAAATTTAAGCAGAAGTACTTGTTAGAATGACGACTATGTTACTTATATAATATTATATATAATATCACATTATATAAACTATATTGTTGCGACTAGTTATAAAATAAGCAATTACATTATCAGACAAGGCCAAACGGCTACGATCAATCTATTTATGACAAACGCTCGGTATTTCTGGAATAAAATTTAGCCATTTTGCTCCTAAATTCCACACATTCTGCAGATTATATCATCCACAAATCCTGTAATTGTCTAATAGCTAGCAGCAGTGAAGCTCTCAACGTCCGTCAAAGCTTTGTAGTAGCTCAAGATTGAGCTAGAATAAAAAACTGTAGAATTCATATCCGCCAGCTCCTGTTAACTATCTCCAGTTCCGCATTTGGTGGACCTACACTCGATGACAAGAGTATAATCAATCTGGATGCTTCGGGCATGTGGTGCTAGCCAGTCTTGGTTGGTGAATCGTGTAAAATTAGGACCACCATTCTTATTAAAAATGTGTGATGTAGACCTATCATAAAATTATACATAGCTATAGATTTTATTTCACATATCTTTTGAAATAAGGCACTTTATTAAATTCCCATTAAAAGCGGTATAAATTGATAATGATGATGTTGGATTAATCTAGTCTCCTCTTGCATATTGACGAAAGTTTCTTATATATATATATATATATATATATATATATATATATATATATATATATATATATATTTATCTACACATTTTGCTCATATATGGTATACCTGGAGGTCATATTCGTCTTCCTCAACAAAAACATTCAGAGATTTAAATAAATTTGCGATCTTGATATGCACACCTGATCCACTATGTAAGTATATTTGTCAGTATAAACTAAGAATTGTATAGTGTAGAAAAGGTAATTCATCCAATAGACCTTTTTTGTCCTTATTGGGAACTCATCACACGTACTGTCAAGAATTTGCCGCGGATAGGACTCGACCCTGGATACGTCTACTTTGGAATTCAGTGCTCTAACAACTGAGCCATCTTGCCAAGCAACCAATGTTTGCTTTACCATTTATAATTTAAATTGAAGGCTGTCGTTTCATTTGTAATGGAATATTATTTAAGTACTCGAACATCACTTTTATTTTAATGGAAAACGGCTATATATAAATTAGTCTTTATATTTATATATTTTAAAATTGTAACACCGGAACTCTAGTAGTATTCCTAAAAAATATTCTTGCCGCATGATATTACACGTGTTATAAAAAATCCTTGTTTTATATTAGGCTTCTCTCTGAAGATTCAACGCCATTGGAAGGAGCATCTTATGGAATTAACAAGACTTAATTTGTCTTGGCGTTTATCTATCTGTATTTCTGTGGCTCTTTATTCTTAGACTGTTTTACAGACAAGCTGGTAATTTGCAAGTATGTATTAGGTGTTGCGAACCTAGTAACAAATTAGTTCAGATGTTACCAGAAGGATAAACCAAAGACAGCATGAACGAAAAGTATAATCTCATGCACATTCGTTTCGTGCTTGCTGGCGACTCATCAGTAGGATCCGGTATTACGCCCTTTAATCACTATATATTTGGGTGAAGAATGTGGGATAATAGGACGTTACAATCTCCTACGCTTACTGGCGACTCATCAGTAGGAGCCCGTTTTACGCCCTTTAACCACTATATATTTGGTTGAACAATGTGGAATAATAAGACGTTACAATCTCCTATGCTCACTGGCGACTCATCAGTAGAAGCCGGTATTACGCCCTTTATCCCACATTCTTCACCCAAATATATAGTGGTTAAAGGGCGGAATACCAGCTCCTACTGGTGAGTTGCCAGTAAACACGAAACGAATGTGCATGAGATTATACTTTCCGTTCATGCTGTCTTTGGTTTTACCTTCTGGTCACAACTGAACTAATTTGTTACTAGGTTCGCAACACCTAATACATACTTGCATATATATTAGTTCTCCGCAACAAACAGTATTAAAAAAGCTAGTTATTTCTTGTCAGGTAGTCGCAATGTCTTGTGAAATATAATTGTTCGAACCTACATTCGATAGAAATTTTAATACAAATAGTTGTTAGAAATAATCGAGCTTACTGCAGTATGATAATTTTATCCATTTCTAAAATTAATTAAACGTGGTCTACACGTCAGTATTACGACCTACTTTCAAGTACTGTCAGCTACATATCCGAGAAGTCAATAAAAGTTTTCCTGCTTAAGTTTGATTCTCGTTATTCAGTTTCCGTCTTGTTCTGATGATTAATTTAAATGGGTGAAACGTGTAATCACATGCGACTCACAATAACTCTTCAATTTCGTGTGATTAATTAAATAAAACCTGATTTATAATTAAGCCAAGATTGGTTGGTTACTATAATCAAGGTTACGATGTTGATATAATCGCCTGACACATTTATTACTTACATATGTCGGTATTAACTAAGAATTGTATAGTATAGAAAAGGCAACTCATCCAGTAGACTGGTTTCGTTTTTTCGGTAACTTATTGCGTACTGGCCAGAACTTGCCGCGATCAGGGCTCGAACCTACGCACGTCTGCTTCGGAACCTGTTGCTCTAACCACTGAGCCACCCTGTCGCACACTACACATGATTTTCAGTTATGTACTAACTAATGTAACTTGGTCAGTCTTTTGTCATTTTTTTCACCGCTCGCGCAACCAATCTTCGCTTAATTATAGATGTTCGTTTCAATTCTACTTCCCCATGTAGTATAGTGTCTGTTCAGAAAAGACATATTGTGGATGGTTAGTTAGAACTTTGGGTCTAAATAGATGCCCTATGAGCTCCACCTAAAAGAAAAAAGACTAAGCAAGTTACATTAGTTAGTATATAACTAAAAATCGTATGTAGTGTGCGGCAGGGTGGCTCAATGCTTAGTGCACCAGATTCCAAAGGAGACGTGCCCAGGTTCGAGCAATGTCCGCGGCAAGTTCTGGCCAGTACATGATGAGTTCCCAATAAGGACAAAACCGGTCTACTGAATGAATTGCCTTTTCTACACAATACAATTCTTAGTTTATACTGTCAAATGTAAGCAAAGAAGTGATTCGTTTTATTCACAGGTCCGCAAAATTTATTATAATAAAAGATGGACGCAATGTTTTAAATTGAAATTAGACAAAGTGAAAATTTTCTTAATGTATTTTCGACATAAATCCTATTGGAACAAACATTTTGATAAAAATACAGTTTTATGCGTTATATATTCAATATCAGTATTTTTGTTTAAAAGATTGTCTTGGCCTATTTTATCAAGCAAATTTATCTAATAGAAAAGACTAATTTCCAACATTATTTATGGTCAATGTTCTTCAGTTTAAAATAGTTCTAATTTTAATTTAATAGACGTGTATGCAGTGATATAAAATTGTTTATAACATACGCAATTTTGAAATTTGTGGTAGAAATTTCACAGGTTCTGCCGTATCTTGCATGTTTCTATTAGAATACCTTTCTTCCTTTCGTTTTGGTGCACCTGCACAGCGCGATGTCGCAACGTTTTCTGAAATTAAAATTTTTTTGTAATTATAATATAATTAAGACAGAATACAAAGTCAGATTTACTTGTCTCCATACTATTTGGAGCACAAATACTAAAAGTTGCCAGGTTTAAACATTAAATGAGTTAGATCTGCTAATTGACTTCCATCAATCACAGAACCCTTAGTCAAATTTCGCTGTTCACATTTCATTAGAAGGTCTTAATACATGGACGGGACAGTTTTCATTTGGCTTATTCGGCAAACCTTTACTTATATAAAAAATATATAGTTTGTTTCTTAAGTGTCTATTAGCCAATATTATGAGATTACGTTTAGATATAATGTATAAATACTTTGTACAGAATTCTGCTGAACATTGTGTTCACTTTTTTAAATTTTCTACTTTTGGTATCATATTTGTGCTCTTAAACATAAACGGATCTTTATTGATGAGAGCAAGGGCCGCTGTTTTTCCTAGCAGTCATGTCGTGGTCACTGGCTTATAAGAAAGGAACAAATTGACAGCGGACAGTACACGAAGAGTTCTTAATAACGAAGTAATAGGTCTATCAAATGTATTACGTTTTTCTACATTATATTTATACTGTGAAATATATATATATAAAAGGATTAATGCTTAGATTATGCTCGCATACTTGATTTAATATAAATTAAGATCTAGATGAATTTTTTTAAAGAACTTACTGTACGCCTCTAAAAATATCGATTATTTTTGCCAGTATAATTTATAATTCCAAAATTATTACAAAACAATCGGCTTTGAAATTTATTTTGCGAGTCAACAATATGGTCAGTTTTGCCTAGGTCAGGTCAAAACATGTTCTGATATAAAATTTAATGTATGGGACTCAGGTGGTAACTGTCATGGGGTTTAATAAGCAGTATATATTTCATAATTTTCTATGTAAAATATCTCGAAGAAGATTACTTAAATAACTTTATAAAAGTTTGTTTAACTTTTTTTGATACGGTATTTACCAAGCTTGTTGGTTAAATCAATTGAATACAATAGTGCGACAATCTACATATTCCATTCTTGAAAGACAAAATGAGAGGCTGAAACCCACGATAGTGCTAAGACGAAGGTACTGTGAAGTAAGAAAGATACGCAAAATGTGAGTAAATTTAAATTCTGATGAAATACTACTAAATAAATATTTTTAGTTAAGTAATTTTCTTGAATTTGAGTCTGGGGATAATTTAGTTATGTTTTGTCACTTGTTAGATACAATGAGTTTGACATTTTGAATACGCTAGCAGACTCAATTTAAATATATGTTATCCCATCAGCGCAACCCATGATTATTTAAGTGTATAACATTTCAGATAATAGGTATTATCCATATTCTATGAATTGTATATGCAGAGGTAATAGGTATGAGATATTATATGAAAAAAAATATCGAATAAATAATAAGTACCTTAAAATGGTAGTTGTAAACAACACACAATAGGTATATAAATAAATTTACGTGACATGTATCCATTTCTCAAGACTAGGATAGATTTTATGAAGAATAAAATTCACTTGATTTGTGTTGGTTATTAAGTACATTGACGTGTCAATGTAAATCCTACGTATTAAAACTTTAATGCTTCAATGTATCTTTTAACAAGAAAAGATAATGAGCGACATTTAAGCAAGTTAATTAGTAAATATTTTTAATATTTGAAAGCTACCGGAAACTTATTTAAACGTTAATTACAAACATTTTGGGCTATTGAAGCGTTTTGCTATTCCCGAGATATTTTAAATAAAAATTAGTATGGAAAGGCCAGATTTATTAAAGGTAATTTATTGATAAAATAATGGAAATTTAAGATGTCGTACCCAAAGCTGAACGGAACAAGTTGATTCAATAATGATTGATATAAGTCAGGCCTGTCAATGCAACTAGATGATTCTATTTTCTAAAGACACTTATAAGGTAGTTGAAATGCGCACAATACTTTTTCTATTTAATAAACGAAGCATAATTTTTGTAGTTGATCGTATTTAAAACGATATATTTTAAAAGGAAGTATATAACAGTAAGTGCAATCGAGATATAGCTAATCCAGGTAAAATATATCTTGGACGGAGCAGTGGATATTAGCTACCCTACAAACACTCGAAACAACAAGTACTGTCAGAATGAAAAATTTGACTAAGTTATAGAACTCTCCATGATTTTAAATTAAAACCTAAGGAAATGTCAGCATGAGTGGACTGGTAAGCATAAAAATTCAACATGGCTATACAGGTAAAGATAGTTTAACTATGCACATATTTGAATTAAAAGTACGTAGTTATTAATGGTAATTCATATGAATTTGAAGTTAAGCAGGAAGCAGTTATAATAGCTACTATTCGGTATTTTTTTCGAATCTATATTGGGCGTAAGCATTACGTGACAGAATACGTCGTTGCTCAGCAACATAATATTCAAGTTTTTTTAGTCAGGCTATAGTAAAAATAGAACATTAAACAGTTTATGTTTTCACACATACCATTCTTTTATTAAGGAAATTTGTCTTACATATGCAATAATATATTTAAACAAAGAACAATTGAATAAATAATTAACTGAATATATATGGCACAATCTGCACTAAGAATACAAAATGTTTTATCAAAGAAAGCATTCATGGTTTCTGGACAATATGAAGAAACGATCTGCGACAGATAAAATATAAGAAACACAAACTTATAATAACAATTTATGGTATAAAACAGAAAAATGATTAGAGAATTTACCGATTTCATACATATAACTAACTCAGTCTTGCACTGATTCTGAATAAATAATTATGTTTGCATTGATGATAAACTTTATTTCTCACAATAAAGAGAGTGGATCGAGAAGAAGACAACAGGAAATGGTCGCCCAAAATATCATCCAAACAACAAAAGCAAGAATTATAATTTGGCTGAATTCTAGAAATTTATTTCGGCACAAAGGAAATAGCTTTAGAATGTGAATATTCACATAACATAATTTAGATATATAATTCCTTATTTATTAAATAAAATTCATTTTCAGTTTAGATCACATAACTGAAGATTAAAATATTTATTAAAATAATTCAATTAAAATACATTGAAACATTGAAAGCCATTTCACAAAAACTATATTTTTCTTTAGAAGTTCAGTTTTCTTTCGTTACATGTAATAATTGCTGTATTTTAAGAGTAATAGGATTGCTGCTTCTGATTTTAAGAAAGAATAAAAGCTAAAGGTATTTAGGATACAAGTTGTGAAACTAAAGATAGACATTTGATTTGTATTTTAATTCTTTGACTCTCCCAAAATTCATAGTATAGTTTTAGACAACAGTGACGAAAATTATCATAATCTGAAATGTCGTCAGTGATTATAAATTGGAGCAGTAATCTAAAAAAGAGTTCGTTTTCCGCACCAACGTTCGGCCATTGATTCCGTTTCGGCATACGCTTTGTCTATGGCTCAACAGCTTTAAATTAGATAAAATTCGCATTTACAATTTACGATATGTCGTCAAGTATTATGGATTATAAGCTATTTTCCTTTCAATTTCGAACAGGATATGACCTAGCTGACTATGACTGTAGTTTCTTCTAGAAAGTTTACATCCTGTTATTTTATACGATCAATCTGGCTGTTTTGCAAATGCATTTCCGTAACTGCAAAAATTAATTCTTTTCGTTCATGTTTTAAGTTTATCTACATTACTTTTCAGCAACTACAGCCTCTGTAAGGCTCGTATTCCCATTCATTAAATTGACTGAAGTAAAATTGTGTCAATAGCCTTTGTAAGTTCTTTATTGGCAGTTAGACTAATAAATTTCATCGGAACGTATTTTGGAGGGCATTTTCATAGAATTCGCAGATCAAATTCCAAAGTGATTTAAAAGCACATAAGTAGTACATCAGAATCTAGATTTGGTGTGGCCAAAGTGGACTACAAATTTTGACGCAGTTTACATATACAATTGAACGGATTTACACGCCGTAACAGCATTATCTCTTCTGATACAGCAGACCTTTACGTAATAAGAAGTACATCAGAGAATGCAAAACGCGATCCGTCATGGCTAACGCTGATTGTCAGATCCTCTTGCTTAATAGAATATTTAGAAAATGGTAGGTTTACGATCTCTCGGCCGAAATATGGATATTATGCTATGGAATGAACATTCTAGCAAAGGATTGTCTAAGATACGAGAATTATGTATATCACACTCTAAAAATGACCTTTTTGAAAAATGCCGTTTTAAGACATGTATATCTTAATAGATAGAAAAACGCAATTGGAAATATTGTACAATACAGTTAGGGAGAAACAGTTCACAACAAAATTCGGATCAACCTCACTTGTATTAGCAAAATTGGTAGTCGTGTCACCAAGGCTTTATGTTTCTTCAATGTACTCCAGTACACACAAGCACCTGAGAAAGCATTTAGATTCCACCAAAGTAGAGAACCCGATAAGCTTGCCAGGCTAAACATCAACAATTTCGTCATTCTGGTCGAATGGAGTGGATTTGTTTTTAAATGAAGATCAGACATGATGGAAAAATGTTCTGATTGCTGATGTAAACGACAACGAAATGGGACCGTTTCAATTTGACCATAAATCATAAGACGAAAGTTATAAAGATAATTCCGGTCGTAATGATTCAAGCATAGACTAGCCCCAGTATGGTGAGATCAGTTTGGCTACTCTAAGTACAGGTGTTAAAACAGTTATATGATGTAATCTAGAATCACATTGCAGAATTTCAACCATTCACTACCAAGTAAATTTACGTAAATGCAGGGGTAGAGTAGCACATTTAATTTTTGTGAGAAACATACAATTATTTTTAAACCCGGCTCTTGGCGCAGCACAATCACAAGATTGTTGTAGAGGATTTGCAGATAGTGCGCAAATAATGTCTTTGAATATAGTTACTTTTCAGTTGTTGTTTGTAATTATGTTAGTTTCTAACCCCGAGACGAGATAATAGATAGTATATGGGATTTACCAAATATTAAACTCGCCAACAAATGGCAACTCAATATTCTGCTAAATATTGATAATAACTTACTCGGAGTTATTTTTAAATTTCAAATCTTGGCGACATTGAAACTTCAGAAAGCGTATTACCAAAAACCAACAGAGGAAGGTTTGATACTTTCAGTTTGGTTGGGTTCCACTGAGGTGAACGGTATAAATTTATGAACGTGTGTTTAGACTAAAGAATTCCATCTAGACATTCTAGAATTTTGCTAATAAAGTCATCTAGGATTGTCCATTTTTAAGAGTGCACATCGACCGTATTATTAAAAAAGGTATTACAACGTTGGTAAGAAAACTGTTCGTGGGTGCACTTGAGTATAGGAATTGTTGCCTTACCAGAACCAGGACACGAGGTATTTTTTATAAGTTCCGTGTAAACTCACTGACATTAAATGTATTCATTTTACAGTGAGTAATTGGAATTGTTCGACACCATTTTACAAGTGATAATTGTAGGTAAGAATTGATCGAGAGGAATGCCGTCGTCGAACAAAATATCAAAGAGAGCACAGTATCTCTGGACAGTTGCATTCTATAATTTATCTGAATTAAAGAAGATACTGAAAGGCAACGCCCGCTGAGGATAAATCTTCTGAGGCCACATCTGACTAGAAAATTCCGTGACTAGAAGAAAAGCAATGTTTTTTTTAAATTTATGTGCGTTTGTTGTTTTGAACTACACAATCAGGATGGATGCCCTTTAAAGAGAAAACATTTCATTTTATAAAACTTCTGAAAAATGTGAGCGTGAAAAAATGTTTTTAATAGTTCTTGAAATATTTTTTGTTATGATTGATACTTTTGCCATTTTTCAGTTGTTCGAGTACGTTTTCAGTTATTAAAATTTAATGGCGTGTAAGTCGATTTTGTACACTATTAAACCTTGGCAAACTAAATATTTCATTCCGAACTGTAAATTCTTATTTTACTAAGGTTATTGTGGGTTCAAGATTATAAGACAAAGAAAACGGGCAACCTCGTCATGGCATTGCTTATAAGTATATGTGTGTATTTTCCAAAATAACAAATATGTTCTAAAAGTTGAATTCGTTTGCGCAGTGCTGTCCTTCTTGTTGTGGATTTGACCGCATTTTTCTTGTGCGGGACAAATGATAGCACTCATAGGTCGGTAAAATCTTGAATTTTCCTCATTTTCAGGTGATGTAATTTTTGGCCTCAATTGATGGGTTCTCACTTGTCCCTTCTTTTTTAAGCATTCATTTAGCTGATTGTCTGAAAATGACGTTGGAACAAGATTTTCCATTGTTCTTCTTTCACATTTTTGATACCACATTTGCCACAAGTTGTGTTTTACTCCTGTGCGTATTTTGTCAACCCTGAAGATGAGTCTGGAAATTCGGGCTCGAAAATTTGGAAGAAGAACAATGGAAAATCTTGTTCCAACGTCATTTTCAGACAATCAGCTAATTGAAGGCTTAAAGAAGAAGGGACAAGTGAGAACCCATCAATTGAGGCCAAAAATTACATCAGCTGAAAATGAGCGCTATAAATTGTCCCGCACAAGAAAAATGTGGTCAAATCCACAACAAACATGTTCGTTTGATTTCACCTTTAAAGTGCATTATTAAATCATAACAAAAGCACTTGTATCTGGAAGTATTCCCATAATCATGTGATACAAGACTATTAAATAAATAAAGATGACAGTGGAAGCAGAACAGCATCTACAAATACGACTAAAGAACATCATTTAAAAATAAAATCAGATTTTAAATTTGTATATTTTGTTTAATAGAATTTTATTGTTGAATATAATGTATAATTAAAAAGCATTTCTATTGTATACTTTGCGATTATAGACACGGTGAAGAAATTTGACTCAACATTGTCTGAGTCATTCCAATTCTCTCTACCTTTTGTCTATTAACTTAAAATTCTTCAAATGCTTCAAACCACAAAACTCAATCTTGAGATTTACCTTATTTATAGCTTATGTCCTGTATCTTATATTTTATGGCAGTGTTTTCTAGTGCCTTTTAATTTGGCTTTTTGCCTTAGAGACGTATCCACAAAGATAAAAATCCCATCGCAATCTAAGTTTTTTTTAAATTATCTGCACTATTTTAATTAATTCCTAAGATAGAGCACTGAATGGAGGAGAAACATGCTTAAACTTGTGAGGATGGACCAACTGAAGAAGGCTACCGATAAAGGTAGCCGAAATATATTAAAGAAGGTAAACTACTGGAACAATAACAGCTGTGATAGTCAAAACGCAGATCAGGTAATTTGTTGACGACTATTTGAACCGTCTTGTAAATATTTATTCTACTTGAACTCCATCTATTAAGATGTTCGATGACGGGGACATCGAGAATCTGCATTGCTATCACGTTTTGTCGGCTTTGGTCATTCGAACAGTCAAATATATTAAATCAAAATACTAATGTGATTGATATGGTGTCTGTCGGCATGATTGATTTTCTAGGTAGGAATCACTTCACTATAAATGCTAAAGTTGTTAAAGTATGTCTCGAATTTGCCTTTCTTTCTCCGGAGTGACTTCAATTTCGTCGATCTCCTCATTTAAGGATCTCCGCCTAATATACATCGTCCCATCGTTCATTAAAATTTCGACAGGATATTAACTAACGAAATTGATCCTTTCAACTATACAAAATTCAGTTTCGATCATCATGACGAACATTATGGCATTCTGAAAGGACACTCTTCTTCCATTAATTTTGCTAATATCACTAACTAACGTTTCTCCTTCATCTCCGTAAGACACGAATGCATTTTCCTTGTTCTGGATATGTCCAAGGCTTTTGTTGTATGGTGCTCGTTTTTCCTCACCCTAAAACAAAACATGTCATTTGCCTCACTGGATTGCTTGCTGAAATAAGACTCGCTATATTCACGCGTCTGAAGACAGTAAACACTGCACATGGAATTCATAGTCTGATATTGGGCAAGCTTAAGCTTTAGTCAATTTTATCCTATTCATTTGAATTTAGTTTTTCATCAAAAGGAGCTGACAAAAAACTGATGATAGCACTTTTCTTTCTCAACTGCTATCAGTCCTATCGATAAACAATAGACTATCACTATTTCACTCAATTATACATGATCCTAACTTCAAATTTTATCTTAATGTTTCAAATTGTCGAGCAAGATTGTCTTCATTGCCAATTAAAAATGTATTTTCATTATTAATTACCAAACATGCTACGTGAAAAATCCCTAAACATGACCTCGTTTTCAATATTGATTTTTGAAATAGAGAAATATTATAATCGTCTAGATCTTTTTTGGTCCAAATTGGACAATACATTTGCATGAATTAGAATAGTGAATAGATAACGCAGTAAATTGAAAACCTTTTAATGCCTTTTTATTTCGTAAACCTGGGTTGTTTTCACGGTATTCTTTTAAATTTTGTTAACTTAACGAGTTATTGATGAAGTGATTAATATTTTCTGACTGTTTGCTTAAGTGTTAAATTGATAAAAGTAAGAATTTTTGAGTCAAAATACGATATTCAAGTAATGTTTTGAAAATATTAAATTAAAATTGTGTTTTGAGAACTGGGAAACTAGTAAATATTATCAACTATATAGTTACTTTTTCTTTTTGAAAATTTTCAAATCAATTAATTTGAATTGTTTTAATTCAGAGATTCTATAAACAAATTGTATTGCATAATATGATTTTGATTTATTGCTCTTGTTATTTAAAGTGCTTTTACCCTGAATATGCAATTCTACTAAATTATGTACAAATTGGAATGTTAAAGATAATAGTTAACAGATATGGCCTTGCAAGTACGCAGCTACAGCGACACAATCCAAATAAAATATTCCAAATAATATTTTTTTTAATGAACTAAAATAAACGGAAAGCCTCAAAAATTTAAGCAAAGAAAATTCCAGACAAAATTGAAGAATATTTGGCGAAGCCCAACAGTTGGTGTGGTCTCGCTCGCGGACTTCTTCCATTTTGAACAGAGATCGTGTTTATATTTCCTTTTTAGTCTTTATAAATTTCTCAACTTTTCTCATCAGTGAGAAACTTCTTTCATTTTTAATTTATATTTTGTAGAAAAATTTGATACCTAAAGTTCTCAAAGTTTTTCTTTTGCACGAAACGCTGGACTTTCAAGTATAATAGATTTTTTATTATATTCCACTATCGTGAACCAGATATTGCCCTCAATATCTACCGTCCCAATTTTAACAGGGAAATTACTGTCCAATAAGGCTGATCTACAGCAACAAATGCCTGATGTCACGGGTTTGCTTGGGGCCTTATCTTGAAATATTTCCATTTCCACTTTACAGCCACACCTGGTGTGCCAAGCCGATAACTTTCTCATTAAAGTTGTGAAAGAGTTTGCTTTTCGCGATCACCACAAACTCGATCTATATATTTGCTCACCTATATCTCGGTTCTCGAAAGATGAACTGGCCTATGATATGGTCGAGCAATTGGGAGATAACTTTCATTATCTGAAAGATATTTCTGCTGGCAAGTTTTGTGTTTTTGTGCTTTACTTTCACAAAACACTCACTAACGATGACCTTGAATCGCACAAATCTCGAGCACCCTTAATATCGGCATGAAAACGTAAATTGAATTGTGATAGCACATTTACACAGTGGACAAATGAACAAATACAAACCTCTCAACCAGTGATCTCGTCTCCATCTGCAGACAGAGCCGCTTACCCTGGATGTAGTAACCTTAAAAAACGCCGTTCGTAAATTAGAGGCATCCATAATGACGTTCCATCCCTCGCCTCTATCAGGCTGAGCCCCTTTTGAATTAAAAGGCTTCCACAAAATGCCAGCATGTAGGGTGATTCCACAAACTACACCCAATTAATCCAAACCCTGCCGCAACATCACGACCGTCTCCGCTGCGTAATAACATCCACCAACAAACCTCTTTATCTAGTTCCCAGTGCTAGTCTGAAACCAATACTTCCAGCCACATCATGATTAGTGCGGTGGTCTAAAAACCCTTACCCGTGAAATCAAAGGCAACTCACCCTATCTTCGCAGTGCCTCAACTTAAAATCTCTGTTGTTCAGCAAGGCACTGAATTTCCTCTTGTCTAAACCTTACTAACGCCTCTCAGGACAATAGAAAGACACTCTCTGAACTGGTCTCGTTATGAATTGGAACTATTCCCACTCCCGTGATGCTGCATCAGTCCAGCTGCTCAAGCCCTGCAGAGCTGCCTTCGTCCTGTTCTCAAAACCTTTAAGTGCTACACCCGCCTTACAAGAGCGGAATTAAGGAAGTCCAGAATAAAGATGAACGTTCAATTCGCATCAACAAGCGTACAATCACTCTTATCAGCCCCAGTCTGCACTCCGCACTCCCGTACGCTTTTCCTTCTAGGTCTAATCATATTTCCCCTGGATCACTCTCAACAATCCTTATAATCTGCGGACTAATCATACCAAAAATCAATCAGCTGCGGGTATTTTTATCTTCAAACAAGCTTAATATGTGCTTTCTTGTCCAAAATGTCACTGTCTCTTACGATACACTGTGATGATTTTTTCTTATCAACGAATACTCCTTCTTTTGAAGCGACAAAGCTTTTAGCCGATAGGGAGGATTTGCTGCACATTTCCCTTCCTCTCTCATGTATAAGCGTCTGACTAACTAAAATTCACTAGGACTGGATTTCTTTATATTTAAGATACTGATTCTAAATCATAACCTATCTATCTACATTGCATATAAACCTCAAAATCTTTCAGTTATTGACGATCCTCGTAGGGTCCATCTTCTCTTCACACTTTTTTCTCAACGCTCCAAACAATACATCGTTGTGAAAGGCCATAATCTTCCTCTTGCCAAATGGCACGATTTAATATCAGAGAACTACTCGCTGCTTCGACTCTTCGACTACAACTTGCTGAATTAATTTGTGCAATATTTTACCCGAGAAAACAGCCAACACGACCGCGTCATTTTAACGAATAAGTGACCAATATATAAATCGGAAGATCTTTCTTAATCTAGACCACTACAGAGTAACCTTTCTAATATCTCTCTTTTCTTTCACCTCAAGTGAAAATATGCAAACATCCAGGTAAAGCAATTATTGGGAAGAATTTAGACGACTCTGCTATGCCATTGGTTGTGCTTTTCCCAAGTCCATTATGTCCAATCCTCTCGCTTGGCATCGGTCACCTCCATCCAGTGCATACGCACTACGAACAAATTACGTACTTTAATTAAGGGGCACAAAAACCTTGCAGGTAATTCAATATTATGCACCTCGTCACGAGCCCGCGCTCTCGCTTTCCGACTTACTGTTGACCTTATTAATCAAATAATCCACATAGAAGCGGAAGGCTTCGAAAGACTCATTTGGTTGGCTTTCAACTGCCGTAACAAATTTTTTTGTCATCAAAATGCAACTGTTCCACAAAATTAAGAAAGCAAACATCGACTTCTCAGGCTCGAATAGCTCCAGATTTGATGACGATTATTTAAATTTGTTGTAATTTCCTATTCCAAATTCACACCATCTATTGAGATGTTCGATGACTGGGACAACGTAAATCTTCATTGCTTCGACGTTTCGACGAATATGGTCATTCAACTAGTCAAATAAATTAAATATAAACACCAATTTGATTAATATTATGTCTGTCGGCATGACTGCTTTCCTAGGTTGAAATCACTTCACACGGAATGCCGGAGTTGTCAAAATATGTCTCGAAATTTCCTCTCTATTCATTCGGAGTGGCTTAAAATGATGATCTTACCTATTCCAAAAAAATAAATTTCGTCGATCTCCTCATTTAAATATATCCGCCCAATATCCATCATTCTGACGTTGAATAAAATCTTCACATGATAATATGTAAACAAATTTGTCCTTTCATTAAAACAACTTTCAGTGTTCTTGACGAACAACATGGCATCATAATGGACACTCATTTTCCACCAATTTTGCTAGTATAACTTTTAATCAACTTTTATCCTACCTAGAGTTTGCACAGGGCTCAGTATATTCCTATATCGTTCAACGTAGCTCTTTTTTATTTTAAGGTTGCGGACAACCAGTTCAAACTGTTTAAATATACAGATGATATGGTAATAGTATTCAGAAATCCAATCTCATCCAGCGCTAACTCATCCTAAATCCCTCAGCTACTACCTATGTTGTATTCTCATCTTAACGTAATCTGTCTTAAACTCAATCCTGAAAAAAACTTGGTTGTTGACACTTGGTTCCAGCTCCAACACGTTTTTCCTGACTGCAAACTGTTGCCTAAACATTGAGGTGGATAACTCAGTCAAGCATCTAGACATCTCATGTCTTAATCATTAGAGTTCTTCATACATCTTAATCAAGTTACCGCAAAACTCTACAAATGGGCCTCTTTGATCTGCTTCTGGATATAAAACCCTACTCTGCGACGGAATTTATTCAAAGTCTACGTCATACCCTTCGTCTTTTACGCCAGCAAACTTTATTTCTCTTCAACCCTATCCTCCTCTTATGCCCTTAAACAGATCGCTTCCTGATTTCTGAAGCGTGTCTTTTCCCACGTTAATAACTATAGTAAGCACTTTCTCCTTGTAAATCTCTTACTAATATGGTTCATTCGACACTTACGAGTTATCTAATTTGTTTATAGTATCACAACTTGCCTTTTTCTGTCGAATTTCACTCATCCTAATCATTCCTACGTCACGCAAAATTTCCATCTTTCAATACAAACCCAATCATATCCACCGGATCTTTAAAAAAAATATATCTCCTTTCCAAAGCCGCAAGTGTACTCAACGCTTTATCTACGGAACCTAAACTTATACCTCAGAATGAGTTTAAGAATTCTGTTTTCGCGTCTTATTTCATTCCAGATTATTTGATCCGTTGTATTGCTATGTGAGAATTACACAGTCCGTTACATAACACTTATTTATCCAATATATATTTAATTTCGATCAACATGGAAGCTAATCTTAAGTTTGAGGACACAAGCATGTTAGCTCAATATATAGCAGGCATTAACTTAATAGATGTGAACGAGTATACTAGCTTATCTGACTCAAATTGGTATATTAAGACTGCAAACGACTTAGCATCTCCGGAGAATTTTAGAAGCACCTTTAAAAAATTTAGAATAAGAACCGTGGAAGAAAAATTGTATAAATCATTTCAATTGATAATGGCCGAATTTCAGCAGAGATATCAATATGGATGGTCGGCAAAAATGTGCGAATTATTATGCTTATAAAAGATGGGGCGTCAAATACAATCATAGTTGTCTGAACGCATTTTTTCGAAAGCTCCAGGTTTAATGTGAATTCTAATTTTACAGCTGAGCTACCATCCAGGATTGGAGCTACATTAGAGGCATTTGAGAAAAATAATTTTCATTAGCCAAATCAACTCTGAGGGCTAGACATGGGAGTATAAAGAGGAGGAACTGCAAGTAAATGTTATGGTGCTGCCAAGCAGAGCAGATACCGAAAGCATCTATAAGTTACGAGAAAGTGTGCGTTACTTATGTAGAAAAATTGCAGGTATATATTGAGATATGGATGATATGGCGAGAGCTATTTTGCAACTAGACGTCGAGGGAGTCAATCACGTCAACGCTTTGATGGGCCCGCGGATGTTATACCGCACATTGTGAATATGGACGAAGTGCAAATTACCAAGGAGAGAATTGCATACGCCCGCGTTTATATGGACCTAAAATGGAATGGTAGAAAAGCCGGTAGATACGAATTCATTACCAGGAAAAGGATAAAATACCCGATAGTAAGAGCCGTAGTAGGGGTTTCATTGCAATGGCTTACAGAAATGCCATTAAAATGCATAATTAAGGCGAAAGCTAAATATGCGCGAATATTAAATAGCACCAAAACAGAAGGCAAGGATGTTAGATTCTTCTTAATCGGAGATCTGGATAGCATTGTCGAATTGTGGTGCTCCCTAACTTTAACCAGGACAATGGAGAGTTTGCGGAAATTATCGTCTATTAAGCTCAGTGGCGATGGACGATACTTATCCTCACCCTAAACAGAGTACACTGTTTGAGACATAATGCGATATGCGGTTTATTCATTTTTAGATTTCCATAAAACTTACTATAAGAAACTAATGAAGGAAATTTCTATACCACTCATCGCAGTAAGATTTCCAGGAGGGAGATCACATAAATTTCATCAAATGCCTTTTTATATTGAATAATGCCTGTCAGACATTCTAGCGTGTGACTAAAGAAGTCCTTCAGAATTGTCCATTTGCGAGAGTGAACATAGACGAAATAATTATTTTTAAACGATCACATGATGAACACCATACACATTTGGAAACTGTTTTGACCAGGCTGAAACAATATGGATTAGTGTAACATTGCATGCACTTCAGTTAAGTACCTTTTGCATGTACTTTCCAAAGTCGGAAATAAACCTTTGGAAGATAAAATTAAAGCTATCAAGAACGTAACGGAAACCCGGGTCTTGCGCCAGTTGCGAAGGTAATTGGGTATGATGAGCTATTACCGTCGATTCATTCCAGCTCTAGCCGGACTTTTGCGATCATTAACCAGCCATCTCACAGTTGAAAAGTGCACGACGAAGATGTCTTTGCATGTCAACTTGAGTCCGGAAAACCGAGAAAAATCCCAGATGGCGAAGGAAAGCCTAAGTGACATAATCACATTAGCACCTGTAGGTTGGAATAAGCCATTTGCGCTAATGACAGATGCCTCAGATACTGCAGTACCGACAATGATTCAGCAAAAAAAACAAGGATATAGTACGACCAAAGCTTAATGATTGAGAAAATAAAATATGTAACCTATGGTAAAGTGCTTCTTGCTGTGTATGCTGCTGTGCAACATTTTGAGCATTATTTAGACGTCCATCAGTTATTGACTGATCAGAAGCCGTTGATAAGCATACTTGGTAAAACCGCGCAGGTTAATTACTTTTGCTAGGTGAATTCCAAATTACTCGATTATCAGAGTTCGACTTCACTGTCTTCCATATTGCTGGTAAAGAGAATGTTGTAGACGATGCACTCAGAAAACCGAATGAAGCAGATTTCGAGCTGATATATGAAGTTCCATTAAAAAATCTAAATGGTTCCTCAAACAATTTAGTCAATCAAACCGAAGAAGCGCAGAGATTGTATCCATTTACGTTAGTTTTGTCCAAGAGACCAGGATATGTTCGCAAGCTCCTGAGTGGCAAGTGGTTGTTATGCGAAACGTCCAGAGATCAACCACGACCATATGTGTCGTTGGAGTTACGCGCCAAAATTATCCAACAATTACACGATATGGGACATCCATCCATAAAAGCCACCATTCGATTATTTAACGACAGATACGTATGGCCGCACATGTCTAAAGACATACGGGTATGGGTAAGAGCCTGTGCCAAGTGTCAAACGTGTAAGGTGTGGAGACATACCAAAAAAGAGATACAAAATATTGGGATACCAACTGACTGTTCCAACATGTACACATAGATAAATACTGTTTGTTGCGAAGAACTAATATATATGCAAGTATGTATTAGGTTTTGCGAACCTAGTAACAAATTAGTTCAGTTGTGACCATAAGGATAAACCAAAGGCAGCATGAACGGAAAGTATAATCTCATGCACATTCGTTTCGTGCTTACTGGCGACTCATCAGTAGGAGCCGGTATTTCTACATGTACACATAGACATTGTCGAGATGCTTGAAGTCAACGGTCAAATATTTTTTCTAAGAATGGCATATCATTTTAGTCGCCAATTTGAACTAGCGATTTTGAAGGATATGAAAGCCCAAGAAATCTTGTTTGCATTACCACATGACTGGATGTCGCGTTATGTTGTTCCGGAAAGAATCACTAGTGATCGCAGTAGTCGATTTATGTCAGAGATTTTCGTAGGATTTTTCATGGGAAGAAACGTATTGCATACTAGCGCATAAAATCCAAGAGCGATTGGGATGGAAGAAAGACTGTATCGCGAACTCAAATCTGCGTTAATGTGTACTAGTGAAACAAGCTGGATACACGAGATTTTCTAATAAAAACTCCAATTAGTCTTGATAGGGCTTCTAGCAATGTAGATTGGTTCATAGGAGCATTTTGAGATAAAATGTGTCGTTTGGATCCGACCAAGCCTAGAAAATTAAAAACCAAATGTTATGTGTCCTCTGATCTAAGATCGGCTTCACAAGTTTTCGTAACTAAAGAAATTAGGAATAACTGCCTGACACAATTTTACAAAGGACATTTGTAAGGTCAATAGGATGACAGTCAGAAATGTCGTCATAGAGGTAAATGGCATTGATGTTTGTGTTATTTTGGATCGTTGCATTTCCATAGTTTAGCTGGATTGACGATAAGACTGAGTTACCAGATGAGTTGAATGACCATCTTTCCAAGGCACATATTTCAAAGCAGCACCTATCATATGACGCGTTGTTGAACACATCGACATCATGATCTACTGAGCTTAAAGATTATAAAAATCCGTCAGCGTCAGACGAAATAGCAGTACCAGTGAAAACTGAACAGGGCACGATGTCGACGTTACAGTCGCCGTTATGCACAACGCGTTCCGGAAGCGTACAACGTCAGCAAAAGAACAAGTATTATGTCTATTATTAGTCGTCTTTTTGGAGAAGATGGTGTATGTAGAGGGAGATAATTCCTCTGAAAAAATTAAAGTGAAATTTCTTGATAAATTTAAACCACCGCCGTTGATTGAAGCGAATATTATTCAAAAAGAAATTATTTGTTTATTTTCTGGAACATAGTTTGTGACACTAGATTTGTGTGATTTAAATAGATATTTGATAACTTTGTGGCTAAGAATAAACAGTAAAAAGACGAGAGCTTTAAAAATAGGCAACAGAACTGCATTAAATTGTTTATTTTCATGATGCTGTGATTAATGATGTTTTTGAGATGAAACCTCTGCGAGAAATTAAGGATTTAGGCATAACTATTCAATGTACAGCTTCTGCTGAGAGACATATTGAAAGGATAGTATGCAGTGCCAAGAACAGATGGGCACTAATAAATAGAAATATCTTATCGAATGATATAAAATTTAAAATGTATATAATTTGGATTAGACCGATACTAGAATATGCTGCCGCTACTTGGAATCCATTAAAATAGGGTTTGTCAAACAAGATAGAAGCTGTACAAAGAAAAGTTGTGAAACAAATTAGCCCTATCTCCTGCACTATATACGCCACTAGATTACAGTTTGTATCACTGCAAACTTTATGGTTTCGGAGGATGTGCTATTGCATAAAAGTTTTCCATTTGAACCAGTGGACTGGAGCCTATATGAATCCAATAAGAAAGATTCATGAAGTTGGAACTAGATCTGGACATTTGGCGATATCTCCTCCTTTGGTGGGGAATGTTGCGGGAAAGTTATTCTCTTTTTCGAAAATTTACAAAATTTACAATCAATTGCCAAAGGGGCTTAGAGAAACGCCTCCATCTAAGATGTCTTTTAAATTTTTATGTACTGAACTAGAAAAAATCTACAATCCTGCTGATATTTTTAATTTTGATTATGATAATACTTTCTCATGGTTGAATAAAAGACAAGGATAATTGTGATCAGCAACATATCTTCTTGAGATTTTATTTCCACGTTCTGTATTATTAAAATTGAAATGTTATGCATTATATCATCATGTTAGTCAACAATACATACAATCAATTGCTAGTCATGGTTCTCATTTTTTGCATAATGTTACACTCGAATTATACCTTAATTTTTCCTATTTCGATGATGAATCTATTACTCTTTATATAATCAATTATTGTACAAATGCGATTAATTAACAAGACCGTTTTTCCTATATCATAATAACTATATCAAAATTGATATGACGTATGCAGTGATATTACAGCCGAACTTTCTGATGTTGATATA
>JAQBSW010006784.1:0-45739 GCA_029291075.1 Eudiplozoon nipponicum | reverse complement strand
AACAAAACTACCGTCAGCTGCAACGCACTGATGCGTTTCGACCTTCCATGATCATCATCAGAGTACGACGGCAAACTGACTATCGAGGATCAAACCGCATTGAATATATATGGAAATCAAATTTAGATATGCGGCTCTCACCTCTAGCAGTCTTGCATCCATTGAACTTGACTGGAAATGTCGGCTGCACAATTTCTATGCAGTCACGAACATTAACTGTTTGCAGCTTTCGCCGCATATACATATATAGGCAATACAATTTAAACAATAATTGATTGCGCGGGTGGTGGTAACAATTCTTTAAATCAAGTTTGCGTGCTTGAAGTAAACACCAATCCCATTGTATTTAACCGGTCATCGAACAACATAACAAAACTACCGCCAGCTGCAACGCACTGACGCGTTTCGACCTTCCATGATCATCATCAGAGTACGACGGCAAACTGACTATCGAGGATCAAACCGCATTGAATATATATGGAAATCAAATTTAGATATGCGGCTCTCACCTCTAGCAGTCTCGCATACATTGAACTTGACTGGAAATGTCGGCTGCACAATTTCTATGCAGTCACGAACATTAACTGTTTGTAGCTTTCGCCACATATACATATATAGGCAATACAATTTAACAATAATTGATTGCGCGGGTGGTGGTAACAATTCTTTAAATCAAGTTTGCGAGCTTGAAGTAAACACCAGTCCCATTGTATTTAACCAGTCGATCGAACAACATAACAAAACTACCGCCAGCCGCAACGCACTGACGCGTTTCGACCTTCCATGATCATCATCAGAGTAAGACGGCAAACTGACTATCGAGGATCAAACCGCATTGAATATATATGGAAATCAAATTTAGATATGCGGCTCTCACCTCTAGCAGTCTTGCATACATTGAACTTGACTGGAAATGTCGGCTGCACAATTTCTATGCAGTCACGAACATTAACTGTTTGTAGCTTTCGCCACATATACATTTATAGGCAATACAATTTAACAATAATAGTTTGCACGGGTGGTGGTAACAATTCTTTAAATCAAGTTTGCGAGCTTGAAGTAAACACCAATCCCATTGTATTTAACCAGTCGTCGAACAACATAACAAAACAACCGCCAGCCGCAACGCACTGACGCGTTTCGACCTTCCATGATCATCATCAGAGTACGACGGCAAACTGACTATCGAGGATCAAACCGCATTGAATATATATGGAAATCAAATTTAGATATGCGGCTCTCACATCTAGCAGTCTTGCATACATTGAACTTGACTGGAAATGTCGGCTGCACAATTTCTATGCAGTCACGAACATTAACTGTTTGTAGCTTTCGCCGCATATACGTATATAGGCAATACAATTTAACAATAATTGTTTGCGCGGGTGGTGGTAACAAATCTTTAAATCAAGTTTGCGAGCTTGCAGTAAACACCAGTCTCATTGTATTTAACCAGTCGTCGAAGAACATAACAAAACTACAGCCAGCCGCAACGCACTGACGCGTTTCGACCTTCCTCGATCAAAATCAGAGTTAGACGGCAATTTCTTTAACAAAATATTTCGGCTGCCTGGGTCGGCAGCCTTCGTCAGCAAGCTTGCTCTACTAGTTTGTTTTGTAAAACTGGTGGGGATGGACCAACTGAAGAAAGCGGCCAAAATATTTTGTTAAAGAAAAGAAAACTACCGGATCAATAACTGCGTTAGTCACAACGCAGATCAGATAATGTGATAGACGTATCCCAAGATAGGATTTTAAACACATTATGAATTTAATGAAGCGTTTTGCTCCATCTCATCATATAATTTCCAGGAGACACAAAATATATGCTTTAATTTGTGCTAAAAAGAAGATTTACTAAAAAAATATAGATGCAAATTTTAATTTAAAAGAAAACATAAATGAACGCAGTTTTTAATGGTTCCCAATTTTAATACCAAAACACGAATAGATTGGTATTGCACACAGATCTATACAACGTCGCCGTAAAAGAAATTATGCATTAACCGAAGGGATGACTCCTTTTTCGTGTGCATTTTTGATTCAATCCCTGTCCACATTTTGCACCAGAACATTTTGATGTTTAATTTTCAGTATACCTATCAACGGACTTCTGGAACCCTGTCAGCAACAAAATCCGGCCAGTACGTGATGAGTTTCCAATAAGGAAAAACCCGGTCAAATGGATTAATTGCCTCTTGTACACTACTCAATTCTTAGTTTATATTGAAAAATGTATGTAATTAATGAGTCAGGTGTTTATACCAGGATCGCAAAATTGATTATAGAAAGAAAAAGTGATATCAGTGGTCAAAGATGGGGAAGGTAACACAAATATATCATTAGTAAAATCAGGTTCGGGCAAAGAGTCAAGAAGTTATTAAACATACTGATCATAATTTTCCAATGCCGCGTTTTGCGTACGCGGGTTGTAGCTTTGCACCGACAGTTTCAAAAAGATCCGATTGATTACAATTTCTATTTCCATTTTGTCTTTGATCGGGCTGAGTTTGTAATCGTCCCAATGGAACAAAGATGTGATAGAACCACATTTCCATTGGGACGAATATATACTCAGCCTGATCGAAAACAAAACGGAAATGGAAATTGTGATCAATCGGATCTTTGTGAAACTGTCGGTGCAAAGCTACAACTCGCGTACGCAAAACGCGGCATTGGAAAATATGAAGCTGGCACTCCGCAATCAAATTTCAAAAAATACTGATCACAAGTTGGATTTAAAATTAAAATTAATGCAGTTCAGGTAAGAAAATTAAGAAAATTACCTATAGAAAGAAAAATCTTATTAAAAATGTAAAGAAATGTGATAAGTAACACACAATTATTTAGTTAAATCAAGTTTGCAAGTTTGAAATAAGCACCAATCCCATTTTATTTCGCCTTCCAACACCATACAAAACTACCGCCAATCGCAACGAACTGACGCATTTCGAACTTCCATGATCATCATCAGAGTAAGACGGAAAACTGATTAGCGAAGATAAAATCACAACGAATTGATGTGGAAAGCAAAATCAGATATGCTGCTCTCACCTCTAGTAGTCCCGCATAGATTGTACTTGTCTGGAAATGTCGGCTACGCAATATCTTTGCAGTCACGAACATTAACTTTCTGCAGCTTTTGCATCAGGTTTATAAGTTATACTATTAAACAAACATCAATTGCGGTAATATTGCTATGTTCTTCGACGACTAGTTAAATACGCATTATTGGTGTTTATTTCAAGCTCGCATTCATTTATTATATACTTTTATTAAGCATACTCGACGTAACCAGTCGCACAAAATACCAAAACTGACCTTAGTCACATTTTAATCAGGGCAGGATGCAGAAATAACTAAAGGTGGTCAAGTCGCAATGAAAAATAATATTTGATGCTCTCATACTGAAAGTTAATTAAATACGCCTCTCGGTTGGATACACTGTCGTCGAATTGTTGTCGTGCTTTGAAGATGACTAAATAAGGCTAAGACACGTCAGAACGCACGACTGACGTTAGTATTGCTATGTTGTACAACAGATTAAGCAACACTGAATTGGTGCTTATCTCATGTTGGCAAATTTGAATAACAAAATTTTGTCCAATGGACATAAAACATTATCAATTAGACAAGTTAAGCAAAAACACAATTCCACATTATTTAAAAATGGCGAAGTCCCGTGTATGTCTACGACTTCCATGGCTAGAACTGCGTTCTTGCTCTCTCAGTCGGTGGCATTTCTCCTCTGAGGCACGTAACATCTGCCTTATTTCTGAGAGTTCAAGCTCCAACGTCTCGACGCGATGATCAGCAGTAGCCTCGCGAGAGTTTGCTAATTCTAATTTCTAAATAAGAACAAAAACGGAATTTTGTATTATTATTTTAAAAAATGTTATTAAGACTATTACTATTATTATAATTATTAGCTGTAGTATTAGCAATATTGTTAGTATTTTATAATTATTAACATCATTCATACTTTATTATTATTTTTTATGATTATTATAATTATTCGTATAACTAATATTATTAGTATTTTATTATTATCACTTTTGTTATTAATAAAAATATTATTAGTATATACACGCATGTGCATGTGCCTGTATATGCATAACTAAAAACAATCATTTGTACGTAAGTATAAATGAAACTGCAATCAATAGACATTAATTTACCCTTACCACGTGTCAGACAAATTATTTATTCTTACACTTGGAAATGTTGTATAACAAGAATGGTCTCTATTGGTAGGATGGGGTGAAAGATAAAAAAATCCTATTCAATAAATTAAGAAGCTTAAACAATAATTGATTGCGCGGGTGGTGGTAAAAATTCTTTAAATCAAGTTTGCCAGCTTGGAGTAAACACCAATCCCAGTCGTCGAATACCAACAAAACTACCGCCATTCGCACGCACTGGCGCGTTACGACCTTCTATAATTATCATCATAGTACGATGGCAAACTGACTAGCGAGGATCAAACCACAATGAATATATATGGAAATAAAAATTAGATATGCGGATTTCACCTCTAATCGTCTTGCATACATTGTACTTGACTGGAAATGTCGGCTGCACAATTTACATTCAGTCAAGAACATTACCTATTTGCAGCTTTCGCCACATCCAAACACACATCCAAACCCAAAAACACACTTACTACATATATATATATATATATATATATATATATATATATATATATATATATATATATATATATATATATATATATATATATATATATATATATATATATATAGAATAAAACTTTAAAAGCAAGTAAATATGAGTAGTTGAACGAGTAAATTTTGAAAATTATTTAAAAAAAGATTAAGCAGTATAGGGAGAGAAGATGGAGGCCATATTGTGTGCGTTTAAATCATTAAGAATTTTAAAATCAAACAAAAAGTTAGTGAGATTTAGAAAGACCATATCTTCAACACTGCAAATTGCGTACCCTTTTATTTAAATCAAGTTTGCGAGCTTGAAGTAAACACCAATCCCATTGTATTTAACCAGTCGTCGAAAAACATAACAAAACTACTGCCAGACAGAACGGTAGCTTGGTTATGTTGTTCGACGACTGGTTAAATACAATAGGATTGGTGTTTACTTCAGGCTCGCAAACTTGATTTAAAGATTTGTTACCACCACCCGCGCAATCCATTATTGTAAATTTGTTTACCCTGGTTTGTTACTAAAGCGAGAAAATGCAACTCATGGAAAAAGTGACACCGAAGTATATTTAAGGGGAAATATATTTTTACACGCAAAGCCTACAAAACAACAGCCTCGTCAAAAGTTAAAACCAGATTAAAAATTCCGCTGATGTGCTGTTGTGATCCTTACAAGCGCACAGACACATGCACATACGAACTCTAAAATCAACATGCAATAAACCACAAAATATAAATAGAAGTGAAAGTTATGATCGGATAGGTTCTCAACCATTTAATCAAAATTAACTGAACGATACTTATTAGCAGTTGACCATTCTCCAAGTACACCAGGTATTATCAATAGCAAACACACACATTGTTATTACAGTTATTTTATATAAAAAACTGAATATATATATATATACTATATATATATATATACATATATATATATATATATATATATATATATATATATATAACATATATATATACTCTCTCATATATATATATATATATATATATATTGGAGCTTCATCTTCGTAAGAGAACTTGCATTTCGACTCTTATGATGACCACTGAAGTACGTAAATCTTTCAGTACGCTTGACTGATTGTAACTCTTATGTCTTGTTCAATTAATTATATAAGTAGTATTGGTGTAAATTCCATATCAGCAAACTTTATTTAAATCATATTTTATCACCACCTGTTAAGACAGTGTTCAGCCTATTTCTTTACCTTGCTGCCATAAAGTAAAAGATAATTTAAATCCGATGATCAAAAGGTGAGAATATCAATATGGTCTCTACCGGTAATATCAGAAGAAGGGAACTATTCTTTGAACAAGAGATAATTGCCGATTCAATTTGAATTACCAAGTTGTACAACGTACAAAAAGAATGACCAGAAAGACTTCGTGACACATTATAAATTGTAATAATAATTGTGTCAGCATGATATGAAATAAAGCCAGGGGAATTAAATCACGTTGCATATATGTGCCTACAAAATCAGATATACGCCTCTCTTACCTCGTAGTCTGACAAGTATTGTATTAGACTAGAAATGTTGGCTGCTTAATTTCTTTGCAATCAATAATGTAGCAATTTTTCCGTATTAGTCTCACGTATACAAAATCTGCAATACCAAAATCGCAGATTACGAGGGCAGTTTAAATTAGAAATCGAATTTTGTTTTAAGCGACAATATTTTTATAAGACAGGCTTACACAAGACAGGTAAAAAAGAGAATATTTTACAACCAGAACTCAAATGGTCTACAAAATCTAATATTTAATAAGCTGAATCTTGAAAGGAAACCCGGATTATGTTGGCTTGAATTAATGTCTTATAGATCAAAGAAAAGAAGACGGAAATTTCAGATTAAGAGGTACACGCGTTCAAACACCTACAAACGCAGTTCCTCAGTTTCCATTAAATTCATGTACGAACTACCCTTTTTAGTTCGTTGTGATTTAAATATTTTAAAACTGATAGCTCCACAATGCTTAAATCTTTCCAATTTTGAGCTTCGAAAAGCACCTGGAAATCCATTGGGGTTGGTACATATCTTAAATCTAAAAACATGATTTACACAAAAGTTATCACAACTTGCGCAATCAATGATTGATTGATTTGATAAATTTTATAAATATAACGAAAGCCAGAATGTATCTTATTTGTGAGTGCATAGAAACTGTGAAGCTGACATTCCAGTCAATTTATTTGAGTCTTCTTGAAGTGAGAGCCACATTTCTAAATTTCCATAATTTTTTTTAAAAATTGCGATTTGATTTACCATAGTGCTTGTCTCTGACAGTTTACTTGTAACTGTCAAATGAACTGAAATTGGTGCTTACCTCAAATCCGAAAACTTTACTTTATTAATAGCGTGAATTAACGTATAATGATAAATGAAATCTGAGTGAAAATTCAAACTGCGTTGACTTTGTTCCACTGGTTTATTGTACAAACTATCACAAATAGTTATGTGTTCAAATAGAAGTGCAACACATGACATTTCTCAGAAATTGACTTATTATGTCAAATGGAATAAATCAGCCTCGAATTAGAGAGCTATTAATCTATGACTTAGGCTCTCTTTAAACTCAGTAATTATCTTAACATTATGTATAAAAATATATATTCCTATCTTGTGTAAATTTGTACACGTACTAAGTATAAACTGGTAATGTGAATGTGGGTATTTTATGTGTACGCAGCGAGTGTGCTTTGTTACAGGTTGCTGGTGTATGATTTTTTTTAAGGTCAATCGAATATAATACTTTAATGTATTTTTGAACAGGTTATATAAATAGCGTGGTATTTCGTCCAATAATGGGAGGGAGAGAGAGAGAGTAAAAACGTTTACGTCTGCTTTTGGCAAAAGGCTTTTGGTAGTATACCAAGTGAGTATTAAAATAGTTTTGAAAAATTCAATTTTGCGATATTAATGTAACCACCAGGACAAGTATATACATGCAACTGCCTGTGTAAACTAAAATTTGTGTAAAGAAGGAAAGACAATTCATCAGGTCGACCAATCATGGCCTCGTTAGGAACTCATCACGTACTGCTCAGTATATGCCGGGCACAGGGCTCAAACCTGGGCATGAGTACTTAGAAGTCAGCCGGTCTAACGACTGATCCAACCTTCCGCATGCCACATGAAATTTTCAGTTCAGAAAACTAACTAATTTCTTCGTTAGCCTTTCCTTTAGGTGGAGTCAATATATATAGTCGGACAAAACTAAGAATAAAGTATAAGTGATCCAACAGACGAACGAGTGGGAAATTTAAAGCAGAACGTGTGCATTTATCCGAGAGACGTCCTCCATATGTTGGTCAGCTTCCGAAGTTTGTGCCACACTTTCGGTAAGACGAGCAACCGTGCGGCGTACATCGGAGATTTCGCGCTCCTTCTGAGCTAGAGCTTCATTCAATTCAGTACACTTTGACCGGTTAAATAGAGCCGATTCCATTGTCTCTGTAGTCTTTTAAATTAACAAAAAGGTAATTAATCATTTTCAAATTAAGCAAAGTTTACAGAGCAGTTAAAGAACTATATACAAAATTTACCAAGGAATAAAGAAAAGAAAGTGTTCAATTTCTTTTCAAATTAGGAAAAAAATCTCTAAACTAGGGCATGGCGTTTAATTTAGCATTTAAACATTACTTAACTGGTGTCCATTTGGTAAAATTGTGGGATGGTATAGTGGTTATAACACTACACTACCACACAAAATAATAATACAATCAATTTCAAAGTTATCCGTCCTATTATCCCACAATACTCACCCAAATATATAGTGGTTAGAGGGCGTAATACCAGCTCCTAATGATGAGTCGCCAGTAAGCACGAAACGAATGTGCATGAGATTATACTTTCCGTTCCTGCTGCCTTTGGTTTATCCTTCTGGCCATAACTGAACTAATTTGTTACAAGGTTTGCAACACCTAATACATACTTGCATATATATTAGTTCACTGCAAACAATATCTAAAATATGTCAATTTGTCGTAAATTGAGGAGAAAATGCAAAACAGTGCTTCTGTCGACTCCATATAGAAGATTATGAAATCGCGCATTTAAATAAATGCTAAAAATTACTTAAAATATTTATCTACATGATTCATTAGATTGTCTTGGCATTTACGGATTTTGCAAACACACGCTCGCTGCAAGTTTGCAGACTTTACCTTGGCAAGAATTTTGTCCAGAAGTTCTGATGGAAATGGTCGTGTTTCACGCTCTGTTAAAGTTAAACAGTCGAGTACTTCACTGGGACGCAAACAAAACTGTCCAATTCGTTCATCCGTCGTTTGAGCCGAGTGTTCACATCGCTCCCTCTCTATTACCTGAAGGCTGAATGGTGCAAAAAGCAAACAAATTCAATTTAAACCACCTCACAATTGCAAGCAATGATGTTACGCATTAAAAATGCACACGCGTCAATTAGAATGGTGAATAGTTAATTAATATTGTCCAATGGTTTATTTTCTTACTACTGGATACTTGAAATGGAAAATATTACTATTTTCATTCATATCGTTAACTCTGTTAAATAAAATTAATGTAATCATGTCGATCGTGTTTCGCCGAGAATTAAAATTTAAGACGTGCTATTAAATTTGTTAAGAATGGTTTAAATATAGGAACAATGGTTGCGCGGGCGGTGATAAGTATTATTATAATCAAGGTTGCGATCTTGATATATGCACCTGACTCTTCAATTACTTACATATGTCAGAATAAACTAAGAATTGTATAGTGTTGAAAAGACAATTCATCTAGTAGACCGGTTTTGTCCTCATTGGGAACTCATCATCTACTGGCCAGAATTTGCCGCGGACAGGGCTCGAACCTGGGCGCGTCTGCTTCGGAATCTGGTGCTCTAACCACTGAGCTACCCTGCCGCACACTACACTACACACCATTTTCTGTTATGTTTTAACTAATGTAACTTGATTAGTCTATTTTTCCTTTAGTTGGAGCTCAAATGGCCTCTTTTTAGACCCAAAGTCCCACCTAACCATCCAAAATCTGTCATTACTGAACAGACATCACACTACATGGGGCAGTGGCATTTAAATGAATATTTATATAAGTTAACGATTACTGGTAGCGCGGGCGGTGATAAAAATTATTATAATCAATGTTGCGATCTTGATATAAGCGCCTGACCCATTAATTGCCTACATATGTCAGTATAAACTAAGAATTGCATAGTGTAGATAAGGAAATTCATCCTGTAGACCGGTTTCGTCCTTATTTGGAACTCATCATCTAATGGCTAGTATTTGCCGCGGACAGGGCTCAAACCTGATCACGTCTGTTTCACGTCCACGGCAGAGTGGCTCAGTAGTTAGAACACCAGACTGCGAAGCAGACGTGCCCAGGTTTGAGCCTTGTCCGCAAACTGTGGACCACGTCGGTTGGTGATGACAGTTGTTTTTTTGTTGTATTTTGCTGTGCGACTGGTCAGACACAATTCGATGGGTGATAATAGAAATATCCCAATCTCGATTTGATGAAAAAATCATAATTCAGTTGGGATTTGATTCATCAGTCGCGGTGGCAATGTTGGATAAATTAATGTGTATGCACATGCTGTGAATTGTGAAGATAATTCAGCCGTGCGAAAACTTGTAGAAAAGTGTTAATTTGTATTATATTTTAATGACGAAAAATATTTACCAACGAAGATTGCTCAAATTAAACAATAAGATGTTGCAATCTCAGTACATTTACTTTTTGAATTTTGTCTAAACTACAGATATATTACTATTGAAGTCACTTGAAGTGTATCTAAATTTATTTATTTAAATAAAGTTTGGGCATTTGAAATAAATGCCAATCACATTTTCTTCAGACTGTCGTACAATGAAACGAATCTAGTGAAATAAAATTAAACAAAATGTGATTGCGCGTGTGGTGGCAACAATTCCATTGTATATAACCAGAAGTCGAGCACCATAGCAAAACTAGCGCCAGCCGCAACGTACTGACGCATTTTGACCTTCCAAGATCATCATCAGAGTACGACGGCGAACTGACTAGCGAGGATCAAACCTCATTGCATATATATGGAAAGCAAAATTAGATATGCCGCTCTCACCTCTAGCAGTCCTGCGTTCATTGTACTCGACCATGGGATTGGTGTTTACTTCAAGCTTGCAAACTTGATTTAAAGGATTGTTACCACTACCCGCACAATCAATTATTGTTTTGTTGCATTGCCTATATCTAAGTGTGTGGCAAAAGCTGCAAACAATTAATGTTTGTGATTGCATAGAAATTGTGCAACCGAAATTTCCGTTCGAGTACAATGTATGCGAGACAGCTAGAGGTGAGAACCGCATATCTAACTTTGGTTTCCATATATATTCAATGCGGTTTGATCCTCGCTAGTCAGCTTGCCGTCGTACTCTGATGATGATCATGGAAGGTCGAAACGCGTCAGTGCGTTGCGGCTGGCGGTAGTCTTGTTATGTTGTTCGACGAATAGTTAAATACAATGGGATTGGTGTTTACTTCAAGCTCGCAAACTTGATTTAAAGAATTGCTGCCACCACCCGCGCAATCAATTTATGTCAGAGCTTTTCGTAAGATCTCTCAATATCATTGAAGATTCTGCATTGCATACTACCGTATACAACCCACGAACAAATGGGATGGTAGAAAGGCTACATCGTGAACTGAAAGCTACGTTAAGGTGTACTAGCGGAACAAGCTGGATAAACGATCTTACTGTAGTATTACTTGCATTCGCAACCGCTTTGGGGCACAATTAAGAACTTCAATATCAAAATTGGTATACGGAGAACAATTAGGGTTGCATGGTGATCTTCTAATAGAAATTTCAAGTAGTCTCGATTGGGCTTCTAGTTATGTTTATTGGTTTGTAGGAGCACTTAGAGTTAAGATGTGCCGTTTGGCTCCGACCTAGACTAAAAGAGCAAAAACCAAGTGCTATGTGTCCTCTGATCTAAGATCGACTTCGCATGTTTATGTAACTAATTGAAATGGGAAGAACTGCCTGAAATCATTTTACAAAGGTCAAATGAATGACTAAAAAATTGTCGTCATAGAGGTAAATTGCATTGAGGATTTTGTTACTTTCGATCGTTGCATTCCCCAGTTTATCTGGATTGATGGTAGGACATAATTACCAGATGAGTTGAATGACCATCGTTCCATGGACGAATCTAATGTGTGGAATCAAATCTCACAGGCACATAATTCAAAGCAGCAACATTCACAAGACACGTTGTTGAACATAACGATATCATGTTCTACCGAGTTACAAGATGACCATCTGTCAACATCAGGCAAATTACCAGTGCCAATGAAAATGTACAGGACTCGATGTCGTTTTGTAATCTGTGGATATCAGCATATCCCGGTAAGCTTGATTAATATAATATACAAATTGCAAGAAATTTAATCATAATACTCTGGCTGGTTTATCAAATATTGAGGATAAAGAGCAGTTAGCAAGTGGACTTAAGAAATGTAGTTTAAAAGATAGTTCAGAGGAACTTAAGTGTTCCAAACTAGATGATCATACCTCATATGTGGATTATCCGGGCCTGGCATCCCAGAGTCTCCCTTAAGGTAGTGACATAAGGGCGTCTACAAAAAATGGCGACCGCGCCAGGATACTCTATGCGGAAAGATGTGATTTAGATGATCGCTATTGCCTCAATTCTATGGATATCAATGTTAAGCTTAATATGAACAGACCAGACCACCATTCTCAATGGGTCGAAGAAGTAAAATTTTATTTTAAACTAAAAAGGATGACTGACACTATAGAAAGGTTTGCCTCGGCCTGGTGGTGTTTACCTGAGCTGTTAAAAAAGAATATATTTAGACACATGGAAATTGTTTCTGAGAACGAAACGGCAAATGCATTTTAGCATCTAGTCGTAGAATTTCATGGACGATATCAACTCGAGAGGATTGAACGGATGACTGACTTTTTACGTCAGGAAAAGATGGGAAATCAACTCCCATCTGAATTTTATGAAAGACTTATTTAAAAATCCATCGGGCTTGATATATCTGAGGAAGTTATAAACAGTATATTTGTAGCAGAATTGCCTGCTAGACTAAGAGCCACCTTGGATGTCTTTGATTCAATGGAACTAGAGTGGCCAAAGTAGCTCAAATGGTTGGACAAAGTGTATCGTCAAAAGGAACCTAAGGTGTATGTAGTAACAGCAGATTCACGCCTCAAGCAGCAACTCAGACATCTCTCAGAGAGACTCCTGACAGTAGTGAATGAATTAAATACCCTCCGCACGGATGTGTGTTGGATAAGAATCAATAAGGAAAGTTCCAACAAAGGTAGGGTGAATTCTCGGAATCAAAGTTCAAATTCCAAGCATCGGAGAGGCGAATCGCGTAGGGTGTACAAGGACCACGCGAGTAGTGCATTTCGCATCGTAAATACACCGAGGTTGGAAAGTATCAGTACGGTGGATGCGCGTTTCCAAAATTGGATGTTTCCCGATGGAAAGGAAATAGTCTTCCTGTAGCCAGGTCTGAGCTGCCGGAAAACTAATGGAATTTCCTAATAGGAGCCATATAGGGGGGGGGCTTGCGCATGCAAGGCTTCAAGTTCTGCATATTCGAGGCATACTGAAATCATCGAAGTCAAGTTCAGAAGCTTTGATGGAAGAAACGCGCGGTAATACAGACCGTAAATCTATTATATTTCGGGTGGAAGGTAATCTTAAAGAGTTTGCTGGTTATAGCAACAATAAATTTGTTATAACAGATGAACTTACTGGGTCAAAACTTTTTAATATACACGGGTGCAGAGGTGAGCATAGTTCGATCCGATGTGGCGGAAATTAATAGCCCCACATCCGATTATCAACTATGGGCTGCTAATGGAAGTCCAATTGAGGTTAAGGGAGTTAAAGAATTGTCAGTTACATTAGGGCAGAAATCTCCATTTAAGTGGAAGTTTCTGGTCGCAGATATAAACGATCAATGAACGGAACAACGCGTCAGTGCGTTGCGACCGGCGGCAGTTTTGTTATGTTGTTTGGCGCCAGGTTAAATGCAATTGGATTGGTGTTTACTTCAAGCTCGAAAACTTGATTTAAATAAATTTTACCACCACCCGCGCAATCGATTATTGTGTAATTGTATTTTCCTTATATATGTGTGTGGCGAAAGCTGCAAACGGACAATGTTCGTGACTGCATAGAAATTGTGCAGCCGAAATTTCCAGTCAAGTTCAATGTATGCAAGACGGCTCAGAAATGAGAGCCGCATATCTAAATTTGATTTCAATGTATACTTAATGCGGTTTGAACCTCGCTTGTCTGTTTGCCGTCGTACTCTGTTGATGATCAAGCAAGTTCGAAAGGCGTAAATGAGTTGCGACTGGCCGTAATTTTGTTATGTTGTTCGACGTCTCGTTAAATACAATTGGATTGTTGTTTAATAAAAGCTCGCAAACTTGATTTAAATAGTTTTTACCACCATCCGCGCAATCAAATATTGTGTATTTGTATTGTCTATATATATGTGTGTGGCGAAAGATACAAGCAGCTAATGTTCGTGACTGCATAGAAATTGTGCAGCGGACATTTCCAGTCATGTTCAATGTATGCGAGACTGCTAGATGTGAGAGCCGCATATCTAAATTTGACTTTCATGTATATTGAAATGCGGTTTGATCCTCGCTAGTCAGTTTGCCGTCGAACTCTGATGATGAACACGGAAGATCCAAACGCATCAGTGCGTTGCGACTGGCGGTAGTTTTGTTATGTTTTTCGACGACTCGTTAAATACAATGGGATTGGTGTTTACTTCAAGATCGCAAACTTGATTTAAATAATTTTTACCACCATCCGCGCAATCAGTTATTGTGTAATTGTATTGTCTATATATATGTGTGGGGCGAAAGCTACAAACAGCTAATGTTCGTGACTGCATAGAAATTGTGCAGCCGGCATTTCCAATCATGTTCGGTGTACGCAAGACTGCACGAAGTGAGAGCTGCATATGTAAGTTTGACTTCCATGTATGTTTAATGCGGTTTGACCCTCGCTAGTCAGTTTGCCGTCGTATTCTGTTGATGATCAAGCAAGTTCGAAAGGCGTCAGTGAGTAGCGACTTGCGGTAGTTTTGTTATGTTTTTCAACGACTCGTTAAATTCGATGGGATTGGTGTTTACTTGAAGCTCGCAAACTTGATTTAAATAACTTTTACCACCAACCATGCAATCAACTATTGTGTAATTGTATTGTCTAATTATATGTGTGTAGCGAAAGCTACAAACAGCTAATGTTCGTAACTGCATAGAAATTGTGCAGCCGACATTTCCATTCAAGTTCAATGTATACGAGACTGCTATATGTGAGAGCCGCAAATCTAAATTTGATTTCCATGTATATTTAATGCGGTTTGATCCTCGCTAGTCAATTTGCCGTCTTACTCTGATGATGATCAAGGAAGGTCAAAACGAGTCAGTGCGTTGCGACTGGCGGTAGTTTTGTTTTGTTGTTCGACGACTGGGTAAATACAATGGGATTGGTGTTTACTTCAAGCTGGATAACTTGATTTAAATAATTTTTACCTACATCCGCGCAATAAATTAATGTGTAATTGTATTGTCTATATATATGTGTGTGGCGAAAGCTACAAACAGCTAATGTTCATGACTGCATATAAATTGTGCAGCCGACATTTCCAGTCAAGTTCAATGTATGCAAGACTGCTAGAGGTGAGAGCTGCATATGTAAATTAGACTTCCATGTATATTTAATGCAGTTTGACCCACGCTAGTCAATTTGCCGTCGTATTCTGTTGATGATCAAGCAAGTTCGAAAGGTGTCAGTGAGTAGCGACTGGCGGTAGTTTTGTTATGTTGTTCGACGGCTCGTTAAATTCAATGTGATTGGTGTTTACTTGAATCTCGCAAACTTATTTTAAATAATTTTTTCCACCAACCATGCATTCAATTATTGTGTAATTGTATTGTATATATATATATGTGTGTAGCGAAAGCTACAAACAGCTAATGTTCGTGATTGCATAGAAATTGTGCAGCCGATATTTCCAGTCAAGTTCAATGTATACAAGACTGCTGTATGTGAGAGCCGGAAATCTAAATTTGATTTCCGTGTATATCTAATGCGGTTTGATCCTCGCTAGTCAACTTGCCGTCGTATTCTGTTGATGATCAAGCAAGTTCGAAAGGCGTCAGTGAGTAGCGACTAGCGGTAGTTTTGTTATGTTGTTCGACGGCTCGTTAAATGCAATGGGATTGGTGTTTACTTGTAGCTCGCAAACCTGATTTAAATTATTTTTACCACCAACCATGCAATCAATTATTGTTTAATTGTATTGTCTATATATATATATATATATATATATATATATATATATATATCTGTGTGTAGCAAAAGCTACAAACAGCTAATGTTCGTGACTGCATAGAAATTGTGCATGCGACATTTCCAGTTAAGTTCAATTTAGGCAAGACTGCTAGGAGTGAGAGCCGCACATCTAAATTTGATTTCCATATATAAAGAATGCGGTTTGATCCTCGCCATTCAGTTTGCCGTATTACTCTAATGACGATCGAGGAAGGTCTAAACGAGTCAGTGCGTTGCGACTGCCGGTAGTTTTGTTATGTTGTTCGATGACTGGTTAAATACAATGCGATTGGTGTTTACTGCAAGCTAGCAAACTTGATTTAAATAATTTATACCACCATCCGCGCTATCAATTATTATGTAACTGTATTTTCTATATATATGTGAGTGGCAAAAGCTACAAACAACTAACACTTGAATTAAAAAAAATATATGTATATCAATAGGCCCTGTATGCACATCTAACCTTAAAATTTATTCTGACGCGTGCAAATATTATTTGGCATTACGTCATTGAATTGCTGTCAAAAAATGCAGTTACACAAAAATGTGTATCGGAATATCTCGTGAGAATAAAATAGAAATAATTTTCTCAACTTTCTTCTGAACTACGAGCCTCAAATAATTGTGCAACATCCTGTCAGCTATATCATTATTTAAATTTTAATAAATAACCGACATTGCCTTAATGCACGATTAGCGATTTTGTAGTAAGGAATTAATTACATATGCAAAACTGGAAGCGAATCGAAAAGGATATATTTTCATTAATAGTAAATGATTGTTATGTGATGATGAGCGTGATTGTGGATAATTCGAGTTAAATAATCATTTGATATATGCCTAAATAGAGAGGGTGCTGCTAAGTTAATGGAATTTTACACATGGATAAACGTAAATTATCTAAATTTCTATACCAGATTTCAGGAATATATTTTGCAAATAATACGAAATATGAATGTTTCCTAAGAGCAAGCAAATTTCGTCTGAATATCTAAAAATGTTAAATTAAACAACAAAATTTTTCGTGTCTCTAAATTATTTGTTTCCAAAAAAATCATCAGTTGTTAAAAACATGAAATTCTGCTACAAAATCTTGTGCAGTTACATAGTGTTTACTTCTGTTAAATGGACCTGATAATATTTTTCCTTTCTCAAGGAGTTTTGCAGATAGACTATTTTTGTTAAATCAATAAACATTGAAATGCAAATACATTAAACGATCATTTTTCAGATTACTAATATCTACGAAAATTTCTTTCCAAATGTCGCTCAAAACACCCTATTTTATTTAGCTACGAACAAGTGAACACTACTTTAAATCAAGTTTGCGAGCTTGAAATAAAAACCAATCCTATTAAATTTAACCACTCAACGGACAACATGGCAAACTACCGCCCGTCGCTATGTTGTCCGAACTCTAGTTAAATACAATGGGATTGGTTTTTATTCAAAGCTCGCAAACCTGATATTTTTAAATTGTTTAAAGTGAACAATATTATTGGACGTTGATAGCCAAGGCATAGCTGATCACTAAAACTGGACGAAAAAAAATGAAACGAGGTCATTTTGAAAAAAACAATGCAAAAACATTAGTATTGCTAGAAAAAAAAGAAACTAAAATGAGGCAAATGTTGAATTTGTTTAACGAAATCTTTTATTGTCAACCTTTAATTCTTCCGTTTTACACAACCAATGATTTCTGGAATTGTGCCTTACCAGTTTAAGGTTTAAATTGAACAAAAAGTTAAATTTTTCTTATTTGGAAAACCATTTTAGTATGCAGCTTATTTTCCTTTCAACTTAATCTAAATTCTTTTAATATCCCTTTTAAGTATTTCCACCATAAAGCTAAAGTAACACTGGGAAATTAATAACTATTCAGTGGCACCTGCCTTTATTTCTACAGTTGCACGATATCCTGATTACGCTTTTAATATGATTTTAACAAGTGATGTGCGTTTATTTAATAATAGGATGAAAATTTAGGATGAAGCAGAACTCTTTCATTATTGACAGAAATTCTGAAACTTGAATGTTCGTGTAACGGCTCAGATGAATTCGCCGAAACATTGTCCAAATCTAATTCAAATTTTAAAACGACGGACCAATTAAAACGTGCAAAATTACCATTGACCAATCGCGTGCCACTTCGGATCTATATAAGCAGGATGCAATTAACAAACAGCACAGATTCAGCTCTGCTCGCTACGCGTGATTGCTTTCACTTTCCGGTCATTAGTATCGATCTATGTTGACTACTGGACTTTCGTTTATCCCGCTGTGTCATAATGTCGCATAGTCTTCATTCACGCCAATCCTTTTGTTGCTATGCATTCAGTCATACGTAATCGATCACTTATTAATCATATTTCTACCTGTGCCAGCCACATCAATGTTGTCGCAGATCTTCAACAAGACAATTCTATGCCTTCGAAATGAAACTAACGCGTCCTCTTTCGACAATTCTACTTAGTCAGGTGCATCTACACAAAGGGATACCATCCAACGAACAGGAATACGGAACAAGTGTATAGAAGTTATGCTAGACGCCATCAAACTGCACAATTCATAAAATTTTACGACATTTTCAGCTTTCAGAATTATTTGTAATTCTCAATTTCAGTGAACTATAGCTAAATTGATATCCACCATGTTGGTACCATGTATCGACTCGGTAACCATAATGTTGGTACCATGTTCCTTTTCGGTACTATAATGTTGGTATCGGTTACTAACAAAATAGTCATAGTGTTAGTATCCTTTACAGACTCGGTATATATATTATATAGAGTGAGTTAGGATTGAAGTCGCATTGCCGAGACTATACAATTTTAGCTACTCTAATGCAGGTTTACACATTCGTCTAGGAGATCGTACCGTCCAATAACCCCAAATTCTTCACACAAATATATAGTGGTTAAAGGGCGAATACCGGCTCCTACTGATGAGTCGGCAGTAAGCACGAAACGAAGTATCGTGAGATTATCCTTTTCGTTCATTTTGTCTTTGGTTTATCCTTCCGGTCAAAGTGAACTAATTTGTTACTAGGTTCGCAACACCTAATACATACTTGTATATATATATACGTTATCCGCAAAATAACGTTATTAAACCTTGTAACTAACCTATCCCACAACATAGGGAAATGACGGGCTGTCACGTGTTAGGACGTATGTCTCGTTAGATGGAACTTGATGAATGCTTATCTCGCGCAATATAACTTGACTGAAGTAGATTTTAGCACAGCTGATCAATAAAATTTTCCTGGACTCCTTTAGCTATAGTCATAATTTTCTTGAAGAATTTCAGAAAAGAAACATTTAAAAATTGATGCAATTTTGATATTTATAAAAATATGTAGTACTCTTTCCATATGCTAAATGAAAATTATATTTTATCAGATACAAGCACAGTATTTGCATTTCAGCAGTTTTGTGCCGTTTCAATATAAATTATCAACGGTTATTGGCCGGTTTTTAAGAATTGACAGGCTGGTTAGTCCAAATTCAAAAGACACCAAACATTAAAGAGCAATAAGCGATTTAATTTGTAATTGCTACACTACAAAATTAATTGAGTCGGACGTGTTTCGTATCAGAGAACAAAGTTTTTTATCTGCACATACCATTTAAGGGGAATTCAATTCCCCGAATTGCACAAATAAAATTTGAAGCGACATTAACACGCGCATTGAATGCAGCTAATCTACGAAATTTATTTAAATAGAGACACTTGCTTTTACTGGAAATCAAAGAGAAACAGCCGTTAATGTCGACATCATATACTATTTACCAATATGCATGTGCAAGTTGTCTATCAACTTGCGAAGGGTGTTTGACCAGACAGTAATTTATCGAATGAGAGAAGGTGGTAAGTTAAACTCCCGTTTCATATAAAACAGCGAATACTCGTCTGCAATTGCGCAGCACATCGTTGAATCCTCACACCAGACATATATTTAATATTATTACAAAATGCACTAATAGGACCTTTTAAATCATATACGAAACTTGATAAATAAACAAATTGCAACCGGATATATGCAGGCAGAAGAAGCGTGTTCAGGCATTGAGCTTTAACAGGAGGTGATGCTTGCAATTTATTGGTTGTTCGCTTATTTCACATTATCTCCATATTTATAATTTTTAAGTATTTCGTTTGGCTTTTCAATTTATATATAATGATATGTTCGTTTGTAGGCACTTGATAAGAATATGAAAAACGGAAACGGTACTTGTGTTTGGTGTGACCAAACAAATAAGCATCCACATATGACTTTTAAATACCATTTTTTACGATTTTGAATGAAACAATGGGCTTGAACTTAATTAATTATTTACGGTACTGTAATATTTCGATCATCATTATTTTATTAGCATGTCAATCTCAAACTTTATTATCCAGCATGAATGTAAAATTATTTTAAAATCCAGTTTATGCTGACTTAAGTTTACAGATTTTTACTTAACGAATTCTAGCTTTTACTCTTTTACTTATGCTTAGTACATAAAATTTGAAATTGCCGTGATTCTGATGATTAAGATAAGTGTTCAGCAATATCGTATCGATTGGGGTAGAATGTGTTTTAACTAGAATGAAGACAATGGCTTCCAATGCTCTTATATACAATGAGGAATATACGAACGATGGTGGGAATTGTAATTGATCGTTATGAGACAGGCCATGGTTCCGTAATGCTCTTTACTAATATTGTCTAAACGACTTCATTTTTTGGTTTTCCGAGAATAATACTTTTGTTAATTTATTGAATTCGAAGAATAATTTTGTGCAAGCTCATTTCGGAGATCATTAAATTTTAATAAAGTATAAAGTTGAAGATCATAAGAGGCATAAATAAAACCTTAATTTGGATGCTAGTTTGAAGGGTCATTACAATTTATAGTAATCTTCATTTCTTCCTTCGCTTAATGTGGGAGTTATAGAGTGTGCCATTCAAGGACAATTTCAAATTGTTTTTTTACAATATAAAGCACAATTGTTGCAATTGTCAGCATAATTACACTGATAGTTTACTAAGCAAACACGATATGTCAAATAAATTTAAAACATCTTAAATACATGGTCGTAGTTTTGACTATCATAGCCTTTAATTAAAGGTTAATTACTTCCTTGATAATTTTTGATACGCAGTAATGTGTGCATTCGTCTATCAGCAGCACATCACAACAAATAAAGCCAACATTATATTGAAGATCAGAAATTTAAATTGTTTCAAATAGAACAGAAATTATATCAATTTATTCAATCTGATTTTACTGAAGTGACAGGTGTTCAGAAATAGTTGGAATACTCAATTTTGGTGAACTATAGCATACATTGCAATTCGTCGTGTTTGGACTATGTACGGACTAGGCAACTATGGTGTTAGTACCATGTACCTTTCCAATACTATCATGCTGGTGTGCATTATTGCCACTATAGCCATAGTGTTGGCACCCTTTACAGAATCAGTATATATATATATATATATATATATATATATATATATATATATATATATATATATATATATATATATATAAGGGTATATATACAGGAGGAGTTAGGTTTGAATCTGCATTCTCGAAGACTTTATATGAAGTTAGCTTCACTTCTACAGGTTTACACATTAGTATAAGAGATTGCATCGTCCTATTTTCGCACAATCCTCACCCAAATATAAAGTTGGAAAAGGACGTAATACTGGATCCTACGGATGAGTCGACAGTAAGCACAAAAAGCAACGTGCACCAGATTAAACTGTTCGTTCATGCTGTGTTTGGTTTAACCTTCTGGTAATAATTGAACGTTTTTGTTACTAGGTGCGCAGCACCCTTCATATTGTTGTATGTAAATTGGTTTACCGTCAATAGCAGTTTCTAAGCAGCTAATATATTGAAGTCAACTAATTTGAAAACCATACTTAATGGTTTGTTGCCCAGTACATTTTAAACAACCATTTCTGTTGTACGCAAGTATTTGATGTACGAAGTTTCGTTGTCAGTTTTCTAGAAAGGTTTTCCACGAGACTGCGTATAATCGCAGGAAAACAGATCAAAACGACTCGTCGACATCATGTTTATTGGGTTTAAAAAGACTATTAACGTGTGCAAAATATGGCTGTATAATTAACGAGATAACAAATGCATAATGTAAGAAAAAATTTTACTCACCAATCCCTACCAAAATCCCATACGAATAATACAGATATCATGTATAATATATCTAAAAAATGCTGGATATTTATTTGGAAAACCATATATGGACAACGTTTTGTCCAATTTTTTTACAGATGGGCTTAATTGAAACTTATTGAATTGCTAATACACAAAAATGTCAACGATATATTTTTCTGGATTTTTTCGAAAACTGACTGGACGAAACTATTTTGTCTTTTTTCCTTTGTGTACGCGGCAACCATTCCCCATCCCTGTTATGGTGCACGCATTGAAGTTGTGGAGGACGTTAAATTTAGCATTTACAAGTTGTGTTTAACTTCTTTATATTAGGTCAGAGGAAGTAATAAAAATGCGGGTCACAAATGATAAATAGATACCGCATTATGTTAGACATTGTAATCGATTAATAATTAAAAGTAAAGCTTATGTGCGCAATGGTAGAAAATGTGTGGTCTTCAAATGTATGCGTTTCTATTTTATATTTTTTTATTTTTGAAAATCAATTTTATTCATTGTTTTTGTTATATGTGTCTCGATGTGTCTTGTAAAAATGTATATAATTTAGACGCGTGGACGTAGTTACATTTCTCTACTGCCCAATTCCTATTGACTTCCCATCAATAGAAGCTTATATGAACCAAAATATTGTTTAATATCTGTAAACTTGATATAAAAATATTCAATTTCGCTTTCATTATCTGGCCAGATATACAGTGTATTTGACGTATTGTAGCAGAATCTACAATTCTAAAGCCAGAAATCCATTGAACCAAACAATAAAATGACTGTACCGGATGCCAAGTGATTGAAGATGTTAGCAGGTAGGCTACCCTTAATAGATTAGAATAACTAAATTGTTGTTATTTATCTATCTATATCATAATAAAATACTGCCAGAAACATCGTTGTGTTTACATATCTAATATGCAAATAAATTCTCATTACAACAAGCGATGATAAGTATATTACCAGTGTCTTCTTCGGTTAGATTATATATTGTATATATATATATATATATATAGTATATATATATATATATATATATATATATATATATATATATAAATGCAAACATGGGTATGCTAAATCATTTTTTTGAAGATTATCACAAAATTAGAGTTTGATTTTTTTGCGCAAATATGTGATAAGGAATATTGTTTCTTGCGAATCTGTGAGAAAGTAATTAGGTGATGACTTAAAATATTAAATAAGACGTAATTATTGATTTCATTGACTTTCTTATTTAGAACGTATAGTTCGTTAGACGCCAAATTGAAATTCATCGAATGAGGTACTAGTTGGAATAACAATGCAAATGGCAATGGTAAAAGTAAATCGCACGGCGAATTACGCCCGATGAACTTCACGGAACAATTTTGCACTCTTGTGTACTGATTAAGCATAGAATTACTTTATATATTGGCTGCTCGCCAGCAAGACACATTATCTGCTACGGCTGCTCAACTTCGCATCGCGGTATTAACATGGATGGATTTCGGTAAAGCAGAATTACATGGAGCACATAACACTTTCACCCATTTGTGCCTAGTTGAAGATCAAAGGAAATTTTTCTCTCGCCACTATGTAAAGTTAAATCCGTCAGCAATTTAATGAAGCAACATAAGCATTTTTTAACCAAAGACCGATAAACTGTCGTATGGTTAATGCACCATTTTGCGTTGCCAATGAAGTTCTAAAATCTCATTTGTGTAAACGCCAGCTGTGAACTAGTCTGCTAATCAATAGTGTGTGAGTTACTCTCTAATTTATCTAAATAGATTGCGGCTCTGAGAGGTATTTTGCCATTCTTGTAAACTCCAGTAGTTTTTAATGTGAAACCTAGTCTGGACTGCCTGAAATACGCAGTTGTTGAAAGGTGGTCCCGGGCAAAAATAGTTGTTACACTGGAGTCGGCTTTCAAATGACGCTCTTGGTCTGAAGCGGATCGAAGTGAGCCCAAGTTAACTGTATTTTAAGCATCATTTGCAGCAGAACCTAGCAATCTTTCCAATGCAGATGGATTCCTCTCAAGTCATTGTACTCAGATCAATAACATTTTGATTAAAAATGATCACCGTTACCTGTCTATGTCGCGAGACAATATGTCAGATTTTATTATCGTTCGAGCAATATACATTTCCGAATTTTTCTAAATATCGGTGCAATCAAAGTTGATACACTACAAATAATTTCCTTTTAATGGTACCCATGATTCTATTGCGCAGCAAAAAGCATCTGAAAGGACAGTAAGCGAATTACTCCGTAAGCCTGGGCATTTGAGACACGCTATCTGATTGCTATTTATAACAAGGACACAGTTCTTCAATTTTCCGCATTGTCTGCAAAAATATAAAAAGGATGCATTTTGATTCTTAAGATCGATGAGGAATTCGTCAAAAACTACGCAGCGACAGACAATCAACTCCAACATTATTTTTAGTGATGTTTGACACAATTTTGAAGCCGAACCAATTGTAAAAATCGTATGATTAGATCATATACATATAATGAGTGATTGATCGAGTTAGTAAGAACGGGCGATAAATTGTCAGCTTCGGAATTACATCCAAAACTTATTAATTCACTAATTGCCTTAAATTAAATGGCAGCAATAAATTGACCCGTGAAATTATTACAAGATCAGTATCAATATTACACATTCTAATAAGGTATCAGATACTTGCGATTTTATGTTTTAGTGTTAAGATTCAGGAAAGTATGGCATTCACTTTTAGTTCTTCAAGTTCTTTGAAATACTGGTCTTGAAGTATATACACATGCTTATGGCAAAAAATGCCGGAAATAAATCCATTATAAAACGAGTGAATGAGTGATTATGAACTACCATTCAACAAAAAGGTGACGATAACAATCATGATGTTCAGAGTCCTATACGTTTACTGTGTGCCAATTTAGAAATAGTCACTAGTTTAATCCTAAAAATAATTCAGAAATATTACAGCAAACCAGCTTTGTCAACTATAACAGACCAAAAAAAATGTATGTGCCCTATCCTTATCGTGCGTTATGTGTTTATTAGCAGCGGCCAACCATTGTTGCTATTGGACACTACTCCGCTGCTTTTGATGCTGCTACACGCAATATTGTTGACTATCTGTTATTAATGATAGTACGCCTTCAATATAACCAGCTTTATCAAATTCTGTTATGATAAGACAAGCGTGTGGATTGACATAATTGAGGCTCTTTCTAAAAAATTACGATTTGCACCTATGTGATTGTTCAACTCCTGTTCAGCTGAGTTTCCAGCTGAAATTAGCCCCACTACGGCAAGTTTACCCATTCACATAGGGTGTTGTACCGTCATATTTTCCAAAATTCATCACTCAAATGTATAGTATGTAAAGGACGTAATATCTAATTCAACTGATGAGTCGCCAGTTAACACGAACTGAATGTGCGATAGATTATACTTTTTGTTCCCGATGTCTTTGGATTATCCTGTTGGTCATATCTAAACTAATTTGTTACTAGTTGTGAAAAGCCTTATACCGAGTTGCATAGATATTAGTTCTCCGTCACAATTCATATTAATCGGAGTTGCCAGCACCAAATTGGCGTAAGAAACAAGGTGGGCAGATTTTGACATGGCAGAAACAATTAAAGTCACTTACATCTAAATTGGGTAGTATAGGATCCACTCGTCTGCCGGGATGGGGTCGTCGTGCACATCACAGTTCTTGGTTAGAAACCCTTAGCGATATGGCAGCGAATCGATCTGTGGCGATCTTGTTGCAGATGTATAGTAGAATCATCTTCGTAACTTTCTTTTCTTAGTAGGGCAAAGTTAGCTGCGAGGTTCGGTTTGTTTATGACGTGATACGGTGAAATCCGCAAGGAAGCTGTGTTGCTGATGTCGCCTTGCCCGAATGCTAACTTGGCCATAATGGTGTTGTGGAGAGGTTTAGTTTGCCTCATTTCTGTGAGTTATCCTGATAAATTTACTCATAGTAGCAAGGTTTTCTTCTCTCTCTACCCCTCTCCCTCTCTCGTAAATCTCAATAATAATTTATCTAAATTCACTTATATACTTTTTTTCATTCCTTATGGTTATATGGCAGTAAAACATTAGTCACTTGACTTTTGTGTGGCTGGAAATGATGATGATGATGATGAGTTGCCATTGCAGTCTTTACTGACTTTAGTTCAACCCTCATCGGATAAAATATTGGTCATGCTGTCCATTTAGTTGACTTTGAATATACTGACGGTGCTTTTATGCTGGCTGCTAAGTAAAACGGGCATATTTCCATATGATATTCACCAAAATTGCTAAAAACATTTCAAATTCAGAAAAAAAATACATAAGACAGTTAAGTTATAATGGATATATTTACTGCAGACGCGGTCTTATGCATATACTGTTCAAATAGGGTAAACCTTACATATTAATTCAAATAATAATTAAAGAATTAACCAGTTTCTTGTTGTAGGACCTGAGGTCCAATGAAAGCAGTAAATGCATAATGGGAAATTGAGGTATGAAGTGGTGATGTTAAAAAATTTACACGATGGAAGGATTTACAAAAAACTTAAGAATGCCTAATATACAAAACTATATGCGATTTACAGATTATGTAACGTTGCCGGTCAAATGCATGATTCTGACGACAATGCGCTCTTGTTGAAACCTTGGAATCACAGAGTGTGTCCAACAAAATAGGATTACCCATTAAGTGCAAAACCTCCCTACTTGAGGAATTGTATTTGCGAACTTATGCAATTACTACTTCATTCTGAGAGTAAATCTAAATATGAATGTAGGTATATATTTATGCGTATATTGGTGCGTGGTCCGATTACACTCAATTGGCGAAATACGGGAAGCTCTATTTTCTTGCCTATGTGCGATTAATACTTGATATTCTCTACTTTAGCATATTACACATTTTTATGCGCTAATATATACTCGATAGAAAATGTGTGGTTTGCATCCAAATAAAGATATTCTATTCTATTCTATTCTATTCTATTCTATTCTATTCTATTATAAAAGTGTTTTCATAAATTGTAGTTACGGTTAAATTGCACAACATATGTAAAATTAGGGTTTTGCTTGCTGGACAAAAATAGCTGTCAGTCATTCTAATTTACGTTAGATTATTTCGTGTTTAGTTGTAAATTGCCTAGATACGTAAAAGCAAGAATGATCTGTTTAGGTTAACTAGACCGTTTAATTACTCACATGATTCAGATTTAACATCTCGGGCTTCTGAAAGTCCGTTTTGTTTAACAGTATATTCTGTAATTCAATTGCGCAACACCGCAAATATGTAACCAATAGGGAAATTGAAGAGGGACAATAATTTCAATGTTATAGTGCAACAAATATTTCTCTGGTTAAAATTATTTTAAAAAATCTAATAGCTGCAATACTAAATTATTTTTGAAAGAAATGTGGCGAGTAATATTACATTTCGTATTTTTTTCCTTTCACAAATCAATTGATTTATTCAAAATATTTGTTCATCGGTCTTCCATGTATTAGCCTACAAGCAGCTGCGTTAAACATCTCGGGATCAAAATATAACCCATTAAAAAGTTTCAATTAAATAGAACTTGTACAAGTCAAAGTGAGGTTTACTTTTTGTCTTCCTCGGATAAAACCTTCGTAATCGCACTTTAGTTTATGTTTGCAAATAACAAGTAATCGTAAAATAAAACAATTTGCCTTACAGCATTCATAATAAAAAAACATTGCAAAATTGTAGGTGATATGATGCTTCTTAATGATTGCAAGCAATTTAATATAGTTAAGATCCAGTGAAACGTTGTTAGTTCAAATTAACTTACGCATTTGTTGATTTCTTGTTTTTCAAGTTGATCAATGCCCGTCTGGCTATAACACATGTTTTTATACCTCCTACTTCTTGGTGTGAAACATTTGATTTAAAAGAAATAATCGCACTTTAGTTTATGTTTGCAAATAACAAGTAATTGTAAAATAAAGCAATTTGCCTTACAGCATTCATAATTAAAAACATTGCAAATTGCAGGTGATATGATGCTTCTTAATGATTGCAAGCAATTTAATATAGTTTAGATCCAGTGAAAAGTTGTTAGTTCAAATTAAATTACGCATTTGATGATTTCTTGTTTTTCAAGTTAATGAATGCCCGTCTGGCTATAACACATGTTTTTATACCTCCTACTTCTTGGTGTGAAACATTTGATTTAAAAGAAATATTTTGGCGGATTCTGCATATTTTTTCATTACTTGGCCCTGGATTTTACTTACAAGTGGTTGTTCCCAATTCACTGTTTCAATAAAACTTTTTTAATGTATATATTTCGGTTGCATTCTTCAGCACACAGAATATCATACCGAACTAAGACAAGATTATGGGACTATTAAGATAATTTCATTAAGACCACTTCATCTATACTGGCTAATTTCACTAATTGTTTATATATATAGATATATATATATATGTGTGTGTGTGTGTGTGTGTGTGGCGTCATCTACAAAGAGCTAATGTTGTGACTGCATAGAAATGTGTGCAGCCGTACATTTCAAAGCACGCTCAATGTATGCAAAACTACTAAAGCTCAGAGTCGCATATCTAATTTTAATTGTATTTGTTATATATGCATGTGTGGCAAAAGCTACAGACGGCTAACATTCATGACTACATAGATATTGTGCAGCCGACATTTCCAGTCAAGTTCAATGTATGCAAGATTACTTGTGCTGAGAGACGCATATCTAGTTTTACTTTTCAGATGTTTTCAATACAGTTTGATTCTGGCTAGTCAATTTGCCATCTTACTCTGATGATGATCATGGAAATTCGAAAAGCGTCAGTAGCGGTAATTTTGTTATGTTATTCTTACCGACTAGTTAAATCCAATAAGATTGGTTTTTACTTCAAGCTCGCAGCACCTGATTTAAAGAATTGTTTCCACCAACCCCGCAATCAATTATTGTTTAATTGTATTTTGTGTGTATATATATGTGGCGATAGGTACACACAGCTAATGTTCGTGACTGCATAAAAATTGTGCAGCCGACATTTCCAGTCCCGACCAATGTATTCAAAACTACTAGGGGTGAGAGACGTATATCTAATTTTACTTTTCATGCACATGAAATACGGTTTGATCCTGGCTAATCAGTTTGCCGTCGTACTCTGATGATGATCATGGAAATTTGAAAGCGTCAGTGAGTTGCGACTGGCGGTAGGGTTAAACACTCCAAATAAATATAAATCCAGAATGTCTTGGCAGAGTAATTAGTAATAATATATAAAGGCTTAAATACACAATATATATAAATCCTGGCTTTGAGCGTTAAATCACATAAATCCACTGCATATTGCCGCGTATTACGCGCGGGTGTCTAATATTATTAAACAAAACCCCATTAATTACAAATAGATTTGAAGTTCAAGAAATCTCAATTGAAACTGCTTGAAATTAACAGCGATAATATCTAAAATCGCAGTTAAGAAAATGATTGTCTAAATCCAGTATTCGTATATGTGACCCTAAAGCAAATCGGATCTGATGATTATGATACTCGGTGGGTTGTAACGCGGAGCCGCGCGTTACAGGTTTGCTTAACTTTAGCAACAGTTTAGGTACGATCATTAGAGTATTGATTGGTATTTTTCCATCCTTCAGAATTCTATTTATTAAAAGGTAGAGCGCATTAATAAAAGGTAAAGTTAATTAAAGTAGATTATTAAACGATATACCAAGATGATTTTTGTTTTTTTCGATTTTACTCTTAACATTATTTTTTATCAATGCAGCACTGTCTAGCAAGGTCTAGTGCCTGATTACTCTAAACGTCAGTTAGTTCCATAATATTGCTTTCATTTTCTGGATTACATCAAATTAACAAATAATTCCTCCAATTCATTGAAAAATATATACTCAGTTTTATCCATGCGTAAAGAGCTTAACTTTCTCCATCTATTTACTGTAAACATTTAACAGTTATTATCCTAGCCTAAGATTGCTATTTAGTTTGCCCAATATTATTTTTTCTGACTTTTGACGGATTGTTACAAATGGTAAATTATTTCCATTATCAATGAAATGTAACATCATTTTTATTACTATTGAAAAGACTATATTTCATTATATTATCTCGTTTAATTCTTGTTTTACATAATTTTCTATTGATACATTTTGGTATAATATCCGTTAATATAGGTGTATAAAATAAATTAGATAATAATGTTGAAACAGAATACAAAAATTTCATCCGTTTACATAAAGTAAAAGCTTTCATAAACAAACATTACGATTAACTCTTTGAAATGATTCCATTTAATTCTAGAACATTGCACGTTTGCATTTTCAAATATAAGTTCCTGCCCTTTTCTACTCAAGTTAGTCAATAGTAATATAATTTGTTGTGATCCAATTCTTTAAAGTAATTTACAACGTCATAACTGTGCCAGTTAAGCGACTGAATTTCTATATATACATAATCTAAGCATTCTGAGCCTCTAGTTGATTCATTTATAATCTGCTACAAATCATGATTAGAGAAAAGATTGTTTATTTCACAGTCATGCATCTTACTAAAATGTCTTATCACCACATTATAACCATAGAGTCCAAAAAATGATTGAAAAGAATTGATAAAGGTTACGGCGGTCTGTAAACCACTGTTAACATCAAATTATCGATTTGAATAGATATAATATCAATGAAAGTACTATGTTCACTAATAATATAGATTTACTATAAATTAGTAGATCTCCACCTCTTTTATCCAACGAGGTCTTCTCTAAATAATAAACAATGTTGCATGTCACATTCATGACTTTTAATACCGTTGCTGAGCCAAGTTTCGGATTATATTATAAAATCGAAATTAATATTATTTATAAAAACGTACAGAAAAAAAGGCTTTTTCTAAATACTTCGAAAATTGTTAGAAAATAAAGTATATGAACTGTATGATTTATCAATATTGGTTTCGATATTTAATGTTTTAACTGCTGGTTTTTTTATAATTTTTTTTGTTGTCTTTAGTGGCTACAGATTTCCTCTCTCTGCTGTCCAATATATTCAATAATGATACATCGTTTTTTGTGATTTCTGAAGCAGTTTGCGGTCTCTTTATGCTAGCAAGCTCTGTATTCGATGATTTTTTATCCTGCTTATTCCTCAACTTTTTCTATTGCTAATTTCCTTTGCAGAAATGTCCTGTCATGATCATTGAATACAGTGTGAAAATTTGAGCATTCGCCTTTCTTGTTTACGGCTTCTATCTGTATATTTGTCGGTCTTTTTGATAAATTAATCAAGACAGGTCTTGGGCGATCAGATCGTTTGGCCACCCTGTAACGTTTTGTTATATCAGCTTCCGCCGTATTTTGGATTAAATCATTTAATTTTTCTACATCCCTTGGATCAGCTTCTCCTAAAGTGAAAATAATATTAATTGGAACTATTTTCCATTTCTTGCCTAGACTTTGTTTGCTAATATATTCCGACATTATTTACATGATTTAGTTGATTTATTTTCATCTGTTTTTATATCTGCCTTTTCTACTCATGGCTAAAAATCAATCTATATTTTATCAGTTTTCATAAAATAAAGAATGATGTTCAGCCGTGGGTATAAATGGCAGATATAATAACGGACGAAAATAAATTAACTTAAACTAATAAACCAGGCGAAGAACTTCTAAATATATTACGTTAATACTAGCTAATAGAACAGGCTATGCTCACAATCTCTTGTATGGCAATTGGCTGTTATGCGAAACTTCCAGAAATCAACTAAAACCATGTGTTCCATTGGAGTTACGCGACAAAAAATTCAATGGTACAGACATTAAGAATGAGTGGCAGATGCCAAAATACTATTTAAAATTTACCATATAATGGACCCAATATATCAATTTTTGCTGTATTGATGAAAATTTTAGAGAATTTTAGACTCACAATGCTCAATTTTAGAGAATAAACTGTGACAAAAGCACCGTACAATGCCTTTGAGTTGCTAATGGCTGAAATTCAAAGAAGATGTCATTCTGTTAGTTTTGGAGCCTCCGTTGCCTTGTTCACCCCAGTCTCAATCGTCGGCACAACACAAGCAACAGATCGCTGAATTTCTCCAAATGCCTTTTGGTTTGCAAAATGCGTCAGATGTCTCGAGCCTTTAGCTGAAGAAGTTCTATGGAACTGTACATTTGCGAGGCTGTACATGGACAAAATGGATTAGTAGCCAAACTCAATAAGAGGGAAATTGAATGTTTTTCAGTAAAATATCTTGGGCATATACTTTCCAAAGACTGAGAGAAACGATTTATCTGATCACAGATGATTCAGGTTTTATAATAGGGGTGGTGCTACAGCAAAGATACAAGGTTATATTAAAGCCAATTGTGTTTTACAGCCTAAAGCTTCATGAACGCGCAAAACGGTATCATACGTTTGGTTCAGAGCTTATTGTTGCGTATGTTACAGCGCTACATTTTAAGCAAAATTTAAACGGTTATCCGTTCAAGTTAATGACACTTCACAAGCCATTAATAAGCATACTTGGTAAAACCGCAAAGTTTAATTAATTTTGCAGGAGAAAATCCCAGATTACCGGATTAGAATAATTTGACTTCACTAACTCTGAAAATGCTCGTGAAAGAATGTGGTAGCAGAGGTCGAGCTAATACGTCAAGCTACGCTGAAGAATCTAGATCGTTAAATATTTTAGTCAAAAAATTGAAGTAACGCAAGGATTGGATTTTTTACGTTAATATTAGTTAATATAATGGACTACACTCGCAATCTATGGAGTGGCAAGTGGTTGTTATGCGAAACTTCCAAAAATCAACCCTAACCATATGTTCCATTGGAGTTACACGCCAAAACGTTTCAACAACTACACGATTCTAGACATTCATTCGTAAAAGCCACCATGCGTCGTATTATTGACAGATAAATATGGCCGCATATTTATAAAGATATACGTCATGTGTAAGAGCCTGTGTCATGTTTCAAATATGAATCACATAAATAATGATATAGCGAGAACTATTTTGTAATTTCAATGTTATGATAGAAATTCCACAAGTCGAGGGAGTCACTCGCGTCAACGCTTCGATGGACCGCGCGGATGGTACAAGGCTTACTGTGAATATGGGCGAGGTGCAAAATGCCAAGGAGAAAACTCTTTAAGCCCGCGTTTATGTGGACCCATATGGAAAGAAAGCACAAATCCGGTAGAGAGAAATTACTCACTAATAAATTCATAAAACCCTCTTATTAGGAGCCACAGCGGTTACATTGCAAAGGCTCACTCGTCTGCCTACAAAAGGCATACTTAAGTGAAAATCGAAAAATGCGACAAGGGGGAAGAACATCAACACAGACGGCAAGAAGGTTAGATTCTGCATAAGCGGAGATCTTGAAAATGTGTCCGGATTATCCAGCAATTAATTCATTATTACAGATGAATTTTACTGGTTAGGGGCTTTTCATTGACAAGTTCTGAAGTGAGCATTGTTAGGTCATATGTGTTGGTGGCAGATTACCACTAATTCGATTATCAACTATAGGCCGCCAATGGTAATCTGATAGTAGTTATGGGAATGAAAGAAATGTCGGTAACTTTGGGACATAGTCTAGCAATAGATCCCAAAACTAGGACCATCAAAAACGACGTGAATGTGTTGACAAACAATAATTTTAATGCTTCAGTGGTTAGAACAGTTTTATTACTTCGCCCTATAGTTGCAAGTGAAATTGCCCATATCACTGAGAAACATCTTGTCGTGTTTCAACATTTTAATGACAAAATAAATGGATTGAAAACAAATGTAAAGCAGCAAATAGAATTAGTGGCTCCATTGCCTTGCTCGACAAAGGCCCAACTGTTGGCAAAACTGAAGATACAAGTTGCTGTTTTCCGAATTTTACTAATTCAGCGAAGAGGGAATTTGTAGATGGTAAATATATAATTTCTTTTCCCCAATAATGGTAGTTCTGAAACCTTAAGTGGGACCATAATCGGTTTGTGGGAAATATCGTCTATTAAATTCAGTTACTAAGGGCGATTTTTTCCTCTCCCTATTCATCGAACTTTGTTCCGAAACACAATGGGATATTAGCTTTATTATAATTTAGATTTCAAGAAAGAATACACACGAATTTCTTCGAATGCCTTTTTGGTTGAAGAATGCCAGTCAGAAATTTCAGCGTCTGGTTGAATAAGCCCTTTAGAATTGTCCATTTGGGAGGATCAAAATAGACGGCATAATAATTTTCAGTCGATTTCGCGATGAACATGGTAAACATTTGGAAACGGTTTTGACCAGGCTGGAAAAATATGAATTAGTAGCATAACTCAATAAGAGCAAAATTGGATGTTTTTTACTTAAATTTCTTGGACATAAACGTTTCAAAGGCAAAACTGAACACTTGGAAGAAAAAATTCCAGCCATCGTGGACTTAACTGATCCCCGAAATGTGCGCCAGGTACAAAATTTTTTTTAGGCTTGATGAGCTATTATTGACGATTAATTCCAGCTCTAGCCAGAAATTTAGGACCACTTTCACACCACCTCAAACGTAAGGAGAGCACGATTAAGAACTCTTGGCCTATCACTTCGAGTCAGGAAGACCGATAAAATCCCATAGGGTAAATTAAATGCTAGGGAAAAGCCATTTGAGATAATCTTAGATTCTTTGGTTGTTGCAAGAAGTCTTTTTCGCATTTCTACATAATTGGATATCGCTTTATCACGTTCCGGTTAGTGTCACTAGTGATCGCTGTGGTCAAATTATGTCCGACCCTTAACAATAAATGATTGCTCGGATGGTAGATACAATTATTTAAATCCAGTTTGCATATTAAGATTGTCCAGGAACAGGAAGAGGTAATTCGATAATTCGGCTTTATATGTCTAATCTCTTTCCAGTTTATATTCAGGTGCAGTGTTTTCGAAAGCAATACATCAAATCCACTCGTCTGCCAGGATAATTTCCTCGTGCGCATCATAGTTCTTGGTTAGAAACCCTTAGCAATATGGCATCGAATCGAGCTCAGTGGCGATCTTGTTGCAGGTGTCTAGTAGAATCATCTTTGTAACATTCGATTGTTAGCAGGGCAAAGTTAGCTGCGAAGTGTGGTTTGTTTATGACGTGGTGTTGTGAAATCCACAAGGAAGCTGTATTGTTGATGTCGCCTTGCCCGAATGCTAACTTGGCCATAATGGTGTTGTGACGAGGTTTCATTTGCCTCATTTGTGTGAGCTATCCTGATAAATTTACTCATAGAAGCTAGGTATTCTTTCCCTCTCTGCCTCTCTCTCTCTCTCCTAAATCTCGCTGATAATTTGTCTAGATTCCCTTATATACTTTTTTCACTCCTTATGGTTACATGGCAGTGAAACATTAATAACTTTTGACTTTGTTATGGCTGGACATAATGATGTTGATGATGATGAAGATTTAAATATATATTTAAGTGTGATTAACATAGAGGCTAATCCTAAATTTGTGGACACTGATAATTTAGTTCAAGATGTTGTTTGCCTAAAGTTAACATCTATGGGACTGTCATCAGATAATAGGACTGGAGCCTCTAGACAGGCGGAGTCAGAGCCACATTAGTGCTTTTGACAAAGAATGTTGATTAGCCAAGGAAACTCAAATAGTTAAACGGCGTGTGCAAACTGCAATAACCGTACTTTTTCTCGTATTTGAAATTAATGTTACATAAGCAGGTGAAACATATTGTGGTCATGTAGAGACCCGTAGGTCACTAACATAATAGAGCCTCCGAGATGCCAGGCGCATATAATCCATATATACAGTATGATCATCCAATGTTAATTACGTGTATTCCTAAGAAATATCTTTTAACATACATTTCTTAAGTTTTCCTGCTAGTTGCACTGTAAACTCTTTAATATCAAAACCAGCCATAATGTTAAAATAAGATTTCGTTAATATATATATATATATATATATATATATATATATATATATATATATATCCTCCAAAAGGAGTCAGCCGCAGTAAAGTAAAGTAAGTATATATATATATATATATATATATATATATATATATATATATATATATATATATTATATATATTATAACATTAAGTGTGCTCACCGTGCCGCTGAATACCGCAGATGATAGAACGAAATATTGGAGATCTTGAAAACAAATATAAACATCAATTTTCTGAAACTTATTTGATATATTTCGCGTAAAGTAAATCAAGAATAATAGGTATTTCACTAATTGCAGCACTGCAGAATAAACCGCTAGTAAATCCTTTCCAAGTTTGTCATATCGTTACTCACGATCATGAAACTTCCGACCATAGAATCCAATCTGCTTGTCTATACCATTATCCCATTTATGTAACACTGCCTCTCGCCACAGCGGAAGCATCATTGACTAATTCAAACGACTTAGTCTAATCCACAGGTGCTAATGTGATAATTTTGCTTAACAGGTCTTTTGTCCACTTAACATTTCTCGTAGTCATCTTGGGTAAAATTTATAGGCGAGGACTTCACGTGTTCTGTGCACAAACTAAATGACGAGTTAACCACCCTAAAATTCCGGCTTAACCTGGTATAAAACGACGATAAAAGCTGATCATCACCAAACATTTACGCAGTTGTCGTGCAGTTCTGTGTTCTGGCACATTTTAAATTGTTTGGACCTTATCTTCCAAGGGTTTGATTCAATCCTCGGAAATAGACTGTTCCAGAAATTTAGCAGTAAAGTTACCAAACTTGTTCTTTTCAGACGCTGGAATGTCTGACTTGCACACTTCAGATTATAAGGCATATGGAATAATTTATGTGATCCTCCATATGTACCTGTCAGTACGCTTTCTGCAGATATAACGTAATATAAACCTGATACTCCATTATATCCCTGAGCAAATTACTCATGTAGAGGATACGAATCAGCTTTTGTTACAGAGTTCAATGGACGATAATTATCACAAACCCTTCATTGACCCGGTTTAGGTTTGAGAACTGCCACTAACGGAGATGCAAAGTTGGAATTTGAACACAAACAAATTCCTCCGCATGTTAATCGCTTAAATTATTAAATTGAAAACAGTTGTTCATGTTTTACTAACGGTTGAGCCTTCAGTGAACAGTGTAGAGGTTCCACCAATTTGATTTGATGTTCTATTTCTATTTTCAAACCTTTCCGCTTAGTATTAAAAGGTAGACACACGGCCAGCTGTTTTTCAATGACATCCACCAAGTCATCTGAGACGACGGATCTCAGTAAAATTACTGACCTAATTAATCAGATCTCAGTCTCAGCATAATTCACACTCCCAGTGTATTTTCCATTGATCCCAGATCTGGAATCTAAAGCGAGGTTAAAATGAATAAAAAATTCATCCCAATGATGTTAGCCTTTATATCATCGAACAGAAAATTCCACGTATATGACGATATCTGCCCCAATGTCACTGGCAATTATTTAACTCTATTAATCTCAATTGGACTTCCGTTGGCAGCCCGTGGTTAATAATCGAATGAGGGGCTATCAGTTTCCACTACATCTGATCGAACTGCACCCATGTCTATTAAGAATCTTAAACCAATTAATTCATCCGCTATCACGACTTTATTAATGCTCTGGTGAGCAACCTTTTCGAGACTACCTTCCAGCTGAAATCCAACAGATTTTCGGAGTGAGCTTTTACGCTTTTCTTCTATCGAAACTTTTGAATCTAATTTTTATGACTTTTGTATTCCTGCAACATGTATTCCTTGGGGCCTTGCTTACGCAAAACCCTTTACGACTCCTACTAGCGGGGGTTCTACTAGATTTTCGGCGACTTACACCGGGTCACAGGACAAATACTGCCTTTCCATCGGGGACCACACAACTTGGGAACAGACATCCTTTGCTCTGACTCTTTCCAGGCTCGGCAAACCTAAGATCCGAAATACACCACTTTGCAAGGTAATTGAACAACCTCACGAGATTCACCTCCCCGATGCCTGGAAATTGGCCTTTGACTCCGAGAATTTGCTCTATTTCCGTTGAAGTTTTCCATCTTGGGTTTCATTCAACCGACATCCCAACGGAGTGTACTTCATTCTCTACGGTCAGGAGTCTCTCTGAGAGATGTCTGAGTTGCGTCATTAAAAATAAGGAAGGGGAAAAAAATTGATTATTTATAGTCTAACAGACTACAATAACAATTACACACAACCACAGACATCTCGGCAAGAGCGTTTAGAAATTAAACGCGCACATAATGCAAATATAGCAAAACTTTCAATCCTATAAATAGTTCCTACGTGAACAGACAACAGATTTAATTGCATGCTAAATAAGATGGATTAAAATAAGAATATATGCACTGTTAAGCAAAAATAATCAGATAGAAATCAAAGATATTATTATATTCGATGTAGAATTTTACGAAATACCAATATATATATATATATATATATATATATATATATATATATATATATATATATATATATATATATATATATATATATTGATAGTTTCTAATTTCACCATTTTTTAAAATGTAAGAACAAAACAACGTACTCCATGGAATAACATTTATTAATAAATCTTATTTCTACCAGTATCTACAGCCATTGTTCTGGATTCGTTAGTATATTCGTTCATCCAATCTCACTGTACATTTGTCGTAACCAATCTCCTCTTCGTTGTGCTAGCCTTTGTTTTGCGCAATTTAGACCACTACTTTTGCGCAATTTAGACCACTCCTTTTGCGTAACGTCATTTGGTGTGTCATCGTTTTCATTGTAATTGCGTCCGTAATTGATGTATGTGTCGTATTTTGCGAAGCGTTGGCTATTTTTAAAGGCATGTCAGTTATGTCTTTGTTCCAGTCCAATTTAATTTCTTTTTGAATTATTTTCTGCACGTTTAAGCAGGGCTTCAGCTTACGAATTGCAAAAGCTTCAAAAGCCAGAAGCATTTTCACTGTTTTTGCCTTGTAGAGAACTGAAAAATTGTTACTACTAACAGCATGAGCTGTGAGTAGTACATGTTCGAAAATTGCTGATTTTTGTGCAGGAGCTGCACCTCTCTTTAATAGTTTTTGAGGGAGATGCTGATTTATTCTAGTTTCGATCCTCTTTTTTGATCTGCCGATGTACTGAGCGTTGCAGGTACATTGAAATTTGTATACAGACAAAAGTGTTGACGTCACAGAGATGCTATCTTTTTCATTCGTGCGCATAAGTTTTGTTGTGTTGAACACCACTCTCACCTGTATTGATGGAAACTGTGCTTTTGTCGCTCGAATTACTTTTCGTTTGTAGATTTCCGCTGGAAGATTACCTCCAAAGGGAACACTAAGCTTTACTATCTGGGGAGTTTGATTTTCTTCCAAATTGACCTCGATTTCGTTGCGTTGCCTCAAGTTGTATTCGATGAACCGGTCCGGATAGCCATTATTTCTCAACGCTCCGCGAAGCAAATTTAGCTCTACTTCAATGATGTCCGGTGAAAAAATAGTTCAACTTTCTTTTGTGCTATTCCGGAAACTGCATCTCGCTTTAATGGGATGTTCAGGCAGACTGTTTTATTTTTTCGTCCGTAATATTTCGGTTTCTGTAATGCTTATGCTTCAAAGGCAGCTAAAAAACAAAACCCGTTAACTGTAACTAATAAAGATGGTAGTATACCATCTTTGGAAGAGCTTGCGGAAGAACCGTCTGTTGCCGTGCTGACGCCTCAACAATCGACCAAAACATAGTACGCAGCCCAAGAATCTTCTGGGGGATATTAGTTTACTCTCACCAATAAATCATGTTAAGCTTGACCTGGTTTAAACGGTCTTAATGGTAGATACCAATTTGCTTGCGAGTAATATTAACGTCAATAATGTTAACTCTACGGCTGCGAATTTAGGAAGTTGCAAAGCAGAATCCAAACTCGAACAGCAGTCATAGGAATGTAAACCGGAACATTATTCAGATGTTCAAAATAGTTACTCGGGTCAGGACCCGATTAAGAAAAATGTTGATGAAGTATTTGAAAAACAGATTTTACAAACAATCAAATATAGGAATTTCTTACAAGAGGATGAGCCTGATTTTCACACTGGATCGAAGCCTCGAGATAAACCATAAATGGCCATCGAGCCTCTTACTTCAACCGCTCAAATTAATGATTTCAAAAAAAATTTAGTTTCGCCAAATGTGGTTAGTAATACGAAGTCAGAAAAAATTGAAAATATCTCTGACATAAATGTGTCTCATAAGCAGACTGGTGAAATTGAATGCAGTGAAAACAACGAGGCCAAACGAATAATAAATATACACACAGGCAGCAATATAGCAGGGAAAAATTGCTCTCGTTACTCCCTACCAGATAAGTAAGTTTTACCTTTATTTTATTTTAGCAGAATGATGTTCAAGAACATAATTAAAGAACTATAGTTCTCAAATCATTACCACCAGTGAAAGGCGTTGAAATTGCATATACGCCTTCATGTATAAAAGGCGGAGAGCAAAATGACGGCATTCAACGGAAGTGCATGGCTTTGTTTAATCGGCTTACAGAAAGCAATGTGAACAATATATTATCTGGGATTATGGCAATAGAAATTATATTTATTATTCGATTGGCCAGGGTCTTCTTTTGCATCATCAACCTGATCCTTAACTTTTGCCTTGTTGTTTTCACTGCATTCAATTTCATCAGTCTGCTTAAGAGACACATTTATGTCAGAGATATTTTCAATTTTTTCTGACTTCGTATTACTAACCACATTTGGCGAAACAAAATTTTTTTTGAAATCGTTAATTTGAGCGGTTGAAGTAAGAGGCTCGATGGCCATTTATGGTTTATCTCGAGGCTTCGATCCAGTGTGAAAATCAGGCTCATCCTCTTGTACGAAATTCCTATATTTCATTGTTTGTAAAATCTGTTTTTCAAATATTTCATCAACATTTTTCTTAATCGGAACCTCACCCGAGTAACTATTTTGAACATCGGAATAATGTTCCGGTTTACATTCCTATGACTGCTGTTCGATTTTGGATTCTGCTTTGCAACTTCCTAAATTCGCAGCCGTAGAGTTAACATTATTGACGTTAAAATTACTCGCAAGCAAATTGGTATCTACCATTAAGAGCGTTTAAACCAGGTCAAGCTTAACATGATTTATTGGTGAGTGGTAAACTTTTTTACCTTCAAGTAAACTAATATCCTCCAGAAGATTCTTGGGCTGCGTACTATGTTTTTGTCGATTGTTGAGGTGTCAGCACGGCAACAGACGGTTCTTGCGCAAGCCACAGGATTACATGGACTCCTCGACAGTACCCCGTACTTCCGAATGGCGAATGAGCTCTCAACAGCCAACGGCAACCATGCAACTTACTGCTGCCTTGCAGACTGCGCTTGGATGTGCAAAGGCTAGAGGTGCGTCCTCGATCAAAAAGCCGAGTGGTGAGGGGACACCACTTGTACCAAATTCCCAAGAAACTCCATGAAATCAATGGAGCCGGCTTATCCTCCAAAAGGAGTCAGCCGCAGTAAAGTAAAGTAAAGTAAGCTATTCCAAAGATGGTATACTACCATCTTTATTAGTTACAGGTAACGGGCTTTTTCTTTTAGCGCTCATTGAAGCATAAGCTACCGGTGGTGTTGGTACTGGACTTTAATAATACACAATGTAGAAAGGCTGATTATTAGCATAAGCATCCGCGCATTGAAGGCCAGTCTGCTGTGCAATGTACTGTTTCATATTTTGGCTATGATTAGTGTCCAAACCCAGCCTATTGGTTATCTGAAATAAATTTAAAAAATTAAAATCACCTAAACACGTTGTCCAAGGAACCATTGAATTAATTAAATTCAAGGTTAAATACAAATCAACAAATAACTAAACGACGCATAAACTAATACCGAACAAACTGTTATATCCTCAGACTGCCATAAAGTGTGCTATGCAGAGCGTGTAAATTTGATTTGTTTAAAATTTAAATGATTTTTGTTTAAGGTTTTGTTAAATATGTAAACTAATACTAAGCAACGTTAAATATGTAAACTAAATGGAATACTCAATAATTCACTATAGGTCACTTCTACTTCGTAATTATTTGTTTACTGCCTATAATGTGTATAATTAGTTTACATATAGACGTTGCCAAGTAATATGTTGACTATTAAACATATTTGTATACACCTGCCTGAATATGGTTAGTAGTGCAAAGTCAGCAATATGAGTTCTGCAAAAATCATTGTATTTTTATTCTATATTTATTATTTCTTTATTTCCTCCAGAGCTGTCAATAACATTAATGCTATTCTTAAGTTCGAGAACGGCGAAAGCATGTTACAAGGGAGTGGTAGGTATGAGTCTGGTAGATATGAAAGGATAGATCAATCGACCGGACTCCTATAAAAACGCTAAGACTGAAGGAGACTTGGCATCCTTGTGTCTCTCATTAGGTAATAGGTCGAAGTCCTTCACAAAATACGGCGACCGCGCCAATTCAAATTTCATCAGTCTGCCACAGTATAAATTCTAAAATAATCAGAATGATTCAGAGATTTCGAAACGCTATTTAAAATTTCATCAACATCATCATGTACAGTCATACAAAAGCCAAAATAGGCTAATGTTTCACTGCTATCCAACCGGAAGAAGCGAACATTATAATTAGAATTGGAAAGCAAAACAAGATAGAAATATGTGAACATGGCTGGAAGTTTAGCAGACGTTGTTCTCTATGCTGACAATCTCAATAGGCTACGCATTATTGAATCTATGGTCGCCAAGGATTCAATCAATTTGAGAGATGAAAGTAAAAATTTTATCAACAAAGTGAATGACTTTCACATAGTATCACAGAGCTTACTTGAAATGATTGAAGATGTAACTAAAAAGGTTTCGAAACAGAAACTCAATAAGCGTGGTGTACAAAATATGCTTAAATCTGTTCCGCATGACAGGAAAGCATTGCGTGAACAATATTTGGCTAAAATAGACAAAAAGAAAATCGAAAACGAAAGGAAGGGTACAATGAATTTTATTAAAGCTCGCGTTTCAAAAGAATCTTTCAGAAAACTAGATGAACTAGTGACGAAATTATGGAATACATCCTTCTAATAAATGCGATGTTGATTTTGAGGCAGCATTTGAATTGCTATTTGAACAAACTGCTGACTTGGAACCTACCAGTAGTGAATATAAAAATTGATTCAAGGCTGCACTAGTTGATCAGGCTTCACATCTGAAATCTTCTTAATGCGCAAAACAGCATGCATTAACAAAGAAGCATGTAAATGCGCTTAAAGATATCAGCAGAAACGCAGACATCAAAATACTACGCGCTGATAAAGGAAAGAGCGTAGTTATAATGGACAAAACTGACTTCGTACAAAAGATGGAAAACGTGTTAAAGGACAATTCTAAATTCACACGTCTAGACGATAAATCAGATGAAATAAACAAGGTGGAGCGCAAAGTAAAAAATGAAATTAAGATTTTGACAGATGCCGGTTTTATTAATGAGGCGACTGCACAGAAGCTCAAGCCAGTTGGATTATCTTCACCAATAATGTACGGATTACTAAAAACACACAAAATGTTGTCCTATGAGGCCAATTTTATCAATGGTAAATTCTCCGTAACGAGGTCCAAGAATTAGGAGCTCATTTAGAAAAACTTAACCCGCCTCGGTTAATTGGAACTACAATAAAATAATTCGGGAGAAATTTACAAACACGGACCCAGGTTATAAGAAGACAAACTCAACGCCTACTTAGAAATAGCGATCAATCGGATCTTTGCGAAACTGATGGTGCAAAGCGACAACCCGCAAAAGCTAGGAAGTGCTGGTGTCAACTTTTTTTTAGATGCCCGTTAAAATATTGTCGTCTTTATTTGTTCAACACAAAAACGTTTTCGTTCTAAGGAAAATTGAAGAAAAAATTAAAATTTGCGCTTATTTTTATTTTTTACTTTGAAAAATGATTCTGACGTTGTTGAACTCTGAAACAGGTGCAAAACCGATTAATTGGCAAGTATATATTGACAAGAACGCAATCAGATATGTGTACAAACTTTAAACGACAAGACTTACGTGTTCTCGTTTAACCCTCTCAGATTCTAGCAACGACTTTGTCAATGTCAATTCGGCCTCAATTTGGCGACAACGATCCTTCGCCCTTTTTAAGCTAATCTCCGTTTGCGCTACATGTTTTTCTGAGTCTTCCAGTCGTGTCTTTAGAATTTTCGTCTCTTGTCTCTCGACCGAAGCTGCAATATTACATCGCACGTAGCAGTGGTAATCGATTGCTTCTTCAAGACAGGTAGGACATACTGTCACTGCTTGTGTTGAGATATGCTCATCATGAGATGTGTCTAATAAGGCTTGAAGCAGTGATATGGTCTGTGGAATAACATAAAAATCATAAAATTAATGAGGTGTTGGCTTATCAATATTAACTAGCCAGTTCCATTGAATACAACGACCTATATATTGCGCTAAAATATACATTTAATCAAGAATGTTGGAAAATAACTTCAAATAGTGGCAACCAAAAATAATTTTGTAATTTGTGAAAGTGACCATATTTTTCTTGTGCGTGGCAATGAATAGCACGCGTAGGGCCAGTAAAATCTTAAATGTTGTACTTTTTCAGGTGCTCTGATTATTGACCTTGATTAATGGGTTCTCACTTTTCCCTCCTTTTTTAGGCCTTCCATCAGCTGCTGGACTGAAAATGACGTTGGAGTAAGATCTTCAACTCTTTATGTTCCGATATTTCGAGATCTTATTTCTAGTTTCAACTTCCGGGATGACAAAATACGTACAGCAAAAAAACAACTTGTGGCAATTGTGGTATCCTCATTCAAGATAGATCTATTTATACAAATTTGGAAAAAGAAGAGAGGAAAATTGTGTTCCAACGTCATTTTCAGACAATCAGCTGATGGAAGTCTGAAAAAAGGAGGGACAAGTGAGAACCTATCAATCAAGGCCAATAACCATAGCACCTGAAAAAGTACAACATTCAAGATTTTACCGACCAAAGAGTGCACAAGAAAAATGCGGTCAAATCCACCACAAGAAAGACAGCACAACGCAAAAAGTTTCACAATTTAAGATTTACTTATATTTATTGTAATTCCTAAAGTAATTTTTATTGGCTGTCCTAATAACCGGTCTTTATGCCTGATCTCTAATACTCAAATGTGTACGCAAACTTATCCATGTCATCTCTCCCCGCACACAACAACCTATATACACATATGTGTACTCCACTAAAGTGACATTTATAGAATAATTATAAGCAAATATTTTGGATTAACATACACGCCTATCCATGATGTCTCTATTTTTAATTGCTGTTCCGGACGAGTATAAGGATCATAAAATTACCGCGTACAGGGCTCTGCACTGGGCAAGCTTGCCTTGGAATCTGGTGCACTAACCACTAAATGCCTCTGCCACACCCTAGACAAAATTTTCAGTTATAGACTAATTAATGTAAGTCAGTT
>JAQBSW010006783.1:0-45745 GCA_029291075.1 Eudiplozoon nipponicum | reverse complement strand
GATTTCAATCCTGCAGTAATCCACACATGCCCCCAGTTTACCTAATCCCATCCAGCTTGCAATCGGTTATAGACCGAGAGAGAGGTTAATAAAACTGTTGAAAGAATGTATAGTATTATTATCGTTTTGACCGAATACGGAGTCTACACTAACTAAATCGCCTCTCAACCAAATACACAATAATACTCATATCCTGTATAAATTAGTTTCTTCATCAAAATATCTGTGTCGAAATCATGTATATATGTATATAATAAATTAGTATTATTTTATATATATATATATATATTTAAATTTTATTTACTTAATTATAATTATATATATATATATATATACTAACTCACTTCTTATAAAAACATCCATTTATATATAATTCAACACGCTATATATTATGTATATATAGATAAGCATGTAAGTAACTCTCACTATATATTATTTATATATAGATAAGCATGTAAGCATCCATGTGGGTTCTTCCTACATCTTTAATATATATCTATATATCCATCATATATATACATATATACGTGTATACACCATCTATATATAATATGAATATCATACAAGCAACACTGTGAGTCCCTCAACGGATAAATTGTATCAGTCAAAACGCTTTTGATAATAATCTCCTACATATATCTTGTGAATATCTAAATAAGCATTTAAGCAATCATGTGAGTTCACCCCACATCCTAAATGAATATTTAGAATCCTTCATATATATATATATATGTATATATATATGTCTCTGCGTAATATGTATGTATATATAACTATATACTTATTTATATTTATATATAACCACATCTTATAAAAACATCCATTTATATATACGTCCACACGTTGTATCTACGCATATATAGATAAGCATATAAGCAACCATGTAGGTTCTTCCCACATCTATTATAAATATCTATATATCCATATTATATATACACGTGTTTACCCATATACAATATGAATATCATATAAGCAACACTGTGAATCTTTCAACGAATAAATTATATCAGTCAAAAAGTTTTTTTTTGTTAATATTTATATATCAAAGTTTATATATAGTTATATATTTATGCATATATATATATATCTGTAATAAATTAAATGGGTTCGTTGAACCTACAATTCGCCCTAAGTGTATAGTATATTTACTTCAAATATAAATATATATATATATATCTACACGTCTACACCTCATATATATATATATGTATATATAAATATACATAATGTCTATATCAATCCACATAAGCAACCATGTGAGACCTTCTCACCTTATATATTAAATCTAAATATTCTTCTACATATATATTTTGAATATCTAAATAAGCATTTAAGCAACCATGTGAGTTCCCCCCACATCTTATATGAATATTTAGAATCATTCATATATATATATATACATATATATATATATATATATCTGCGTAATATGTATATAAATATAGATACATATATCTGTTAAGTATATTTAGATAAACATATAAGCAACAACGTGAGTTTCTCTCACATCTTATATAAATCGAAATGTTCATCATATATATATATATATATATATATATATATATATATATATATATATATATATATATAACTGTAACCAAATTACCTCTTTCTAACTTCATCTAATTTTTCCCCTTATTTTATCTCAGATGCATAGTCGCGGTCTCTTATTGGGATTTATTGTTAGATCTGATTCCTCCAATCTACGTTTCTTTCCATTCGAGAAGGCTTCATTAAATATTGGGCCTAATGATTTTTCTACACATGTCATATTCATTACGTTCATTCCTGATTTTATTTCAATTGATTCTCTAATCAACCTGGTTAATCTATTTCGGTTACATAGTGCAATCCGTTTACAGCCGTCCCAGTTTATCTGATGACCTGTCTCCACTGAGTGCCTGGCTAGATCTGATCTATGACTATGTCTGTATTTGCATGCAGTCTTATGTTCACCTCTACGTACCTTTATTGGACGCATGGTTTCACCTATATACCTAAGATTTCAATCTTTACAAGGTATCTCATAAACCCCTGATGTGTTGAGCGGTTCTATTTTTTCTTTCTGATTCGGTAACTTATTGCCAATTGTAATTGATTGTCTTAGCACTGTTCTTATGTTGTATTTCGTTGCTAATATACTGATCTTTCTACTTAATTTGGAGTCTGGTAGAACCAGAGTTCTGTGCTTATCTTCATTCTGATTATCTAAATCTTTTGCCCGTTTCTCCTGGGTTATTCTTCTATTAAATCGCAATAATGTCTCCTTTATGATTTTCTCAGTTAATTTTTCCGGATAACCATTTATCCTGAATATTTCTTTTAATTCCATCAGTTCTTTGTTCCTATATTTTAAATCCACTATTTTAAGACTTCTTATTATCATAGATTTTAGAATGCCTATTTTCATCCCAAACGGGTGATTAGAGCAATAATTTTACATCTAGAAACGATAATTCTTCTTTGTTTTCTTTTTCCAATGTGAATTTTACCTCTCCCAGTTGATTAGCTAAATACAGAAAATTCTCCAACTCCTTGTCCCCATGATTCCAAATTAGGAAGACGTCATCTAGGAATCTTAAATATAAGCTTGGTTTGAGAGGAGATCTAAGTAAGAGATTTTTTTCTAAATAATGCATATAAAAATTAGCGACTGGGACTGATAATGGTTGTCCCATAGGAACACCTTTAACTTGAAGGTAGAATTCCTTTCTAAATATAAAATATGTAGAGGACATACAAATTTTAAACATTTCCATAATACTACTTAACATCATTTTACTCCCTTCTAGTATTTCAGGGTATTCCGTTAGACAACGTTGGACACACTCTAATGCAACATTTACCAGAACGTTCGTATACAGGCGTCCGGAACAGAAATTAAATATAAACATCATGGATTGGCGTGTATGTCAATCCATTAGGTGTGCTTATAGTTATTCAATAAAATGTCACTTTAGTAAAATACACATGTTTATAGGTGGTTGTGTGCGCGGAGGGGGACAAGGCTAAGGTTTTTTGTATACATTTGAGTATTAGAGACTAGGTATGAAGACCGGATATTAGGAAGACAATTAAAAATACATTTGGAATTAAAATAAATATAAATATATCTGTCTTGAATGAGGATACCACATTTGCCACAAGTTGTGTTTTACTCCTGTGCGTATTAAGTCAACCCTGAAGATGAGCCTGGAAATTCGGGCTCGAAAATTTGGTGAAAGAACAATGGAAAATCTTGTTCCAACGTCATTTTCAGACAATCAGCTAATTGAAGGCTTAAAGAAGAAGGGACAAGTGAGAACCCATCAACTGAGGCCAAAAAGTACATCATCTGAAGACGGCAAAAGTTCAAGATTTTACCGACCTATGAGTGCTACCAATTGTCCCGCACAAGAAAAATGCGGTCAAATCTACAAAAAGAAGGACAGCACTGCGCAACCAAATGCTTCATTTAAAATTTAAAACTTAATTTAAATGAACACTGTTTGCGCGGGCGGATATAATTAATTAAAGAATAGACTTTTCAACCAATTATTTGCGCTATCTATTTATTATTAATGTATATTTGATAACGTTTATTGTCTTTGAAAATATCCAATAATGTATTGATTTGAAGAATCAGTTTTATAATTGAAAGAAAGTTTTTCTATGATTAAATAGGAAAATTGACGTCGAAAATTGGCATCAGCACAAAGTTTGGATAAACCGCAATTCATCGTTCAAGAGCATCCATATCTAACGCATTAATTAATATTATAATAATTATTAGTCCTAACACACACACACACATATATATATATATATAAAATTACAATTCAGAAACTTAATCGTTATACCTTACAGGTTCGCCTGCCACAAACTAATATTAACGGCACTAAACAAGTGAATATATTTGAAGACATGGTTTTTAGTAAGAGCTCTCGAAAGAGACTGATTTATCTTCCACAATAACCATGCGTTAATTAAATCAAAGTTGCGATCTTGATATAAACACTTGTCCCATTATGTACATACATTTGTCAGTGTGAACTAAGAATTGAGTAATTTAGAAAAGGCAATTCATCCAGTTGACCTGTTTCGTACGCACTGTCCAGAATTTGGTGCGGACAGGGCTCGAACCTGGGCACGTCTGCTTCGGAATCTGTTTATCTAAACAATGAGCCACCCTGCCGAATGCTACACACAATTTTCAGTTATTTGCTAACTAATGTTTCTTGGTTAGCCTTTCCAATAGGCGGAGCCTATATGACATCTCTGTAGGCCTAGAGTTACAAATAACCACCAGATATCTATTATTTTAGAACAGACACCACGCAACTTGTGTAAGTGGAATTGAATTGAACATTTATATAATTAAACGACCATTGGTTGCGCGGGCGTTGATAATAATTAATTTAATCAAGGTTGCAAACTTGTTATAAACACCAGACCCATTAAGTACATACATATGTCAGGATAGACTAAGCATTATATAACTTGGAAAAGTCAATTCTTTCGGTAGACCGGTTTCGTCTTTATTGGGAACTCATGACGTACTGTCCATCGCACTGTCCGCTCAGGATACCTAACTATATGGGTTGTATCAGATAACTGAAGCAGTCTACGCCGTCGCCCAGATAAATTCATGTCATCCCGCATTAGGTGAAGTGCGAAAATAACGTTGCAATAGTAGAATACTGCAAACTAGCACTAATACTGCATTCTAACTGACACGAGTTTAAAGGTTCCACAACATTAGTCGGGCCGAAAACGTCCAGCATTACGAACAGGGTGTAGAAATATTGAGAAAATAGACGTCGTACTGCAAATTACACTTATCAGTGTGGCAAACGATGTACAAATCCAGATTGGTTTAATCAATGGGAAAGCCAAAAATAAAATTATAAAGAAAATTAAACCTCAAGTGTGGTAAAGCGCCTACCTTCTGTTCAAGCGATCGTTTTTGTGTTAGTCGTTGCTGTGCTTCAAGTATGGCAATTTCTTGAATTTCTGACATATCACTTTCTTCCTCACAGTCTGTTCCAAGTAGTTCTGCATTATCATGACAAAAGATGACAAGTTTAAGAGAAAAAACTGCCTTAGTACGAAATTGTATGGCATAAAGTGAATATTATCAGGCATTACAATTTATATTAAATGTCCTTATTTAGTATCTCCAGTTTAGCAATAGATTATTAATAGACAATGAGATTCTTCACAAAGCATGGAAGTAGCAAATTTGAATAAATGTCCGCGGCCTGACTCGAACCCACAATCTAAAGCCTCGTAGACAGACGCCTTATCCATTAAGCTCACAGTTGCAAAAATATATTACCCGAAAATTTGCGGATTGGGTGGAATTTAAAATAGTTCAGTATAAGTTCGTTTATACCTTCTCCGAGGAGAAAAAAATGCGAAATGATATTCTTCGCGAAGCATCAAACTGTCCTTTATTCTAAAGTGGTACGTTGGAATAATTCCATCCAATTCGCAAATTCATTGATAGACTGTGCCAAGTAATTCGACTATCTATATGCTCTGATATATTCCGATTAGGTATCCGTTTTTTAAATAGGTCATCAGCAGATATAGCAGACACAAAATAAACACTTTTACGCACCAATGAGTTGTTTTTATGTGCTTAGTTTGCTTTCACTACCAAATTTAAGCTACTTGTGAACACCATTCACTTTGTAATTAGGGGCAACCTCCTTTCAATGTTTTCGGAATAGAACGTGATCTTCTCGTGGTTTTTCAGTAACTGATTCTAGGACTGTGCTAAAAAATGTTATGATGCCAGTTGTCACACTCAATCAGTCTAATAAAATACTCTTCGAGATATGGTCTGCATTTGCTTTTGGCTACGATTTTCAAACATGTTAGTGTTGCTGCGCCTTATTTTCGCAAATAGCACAATCCACTTTCAAATCACGCTTTAATTTCTTTAGACGTCACATGCAAAGTCTACAATGAAACTAAATTTGCGGCAATCATTTTTATCTTAAAGACATTGAAGATAACCAATTATGGTTGGCACTTGTGGAATGGTACCGTGAACCTAGCCTAATCTAATGGGATACAGCCATTATCTTCTTTCATGTGAAGCATCAATAAGGACGAAACTGGTCAACTGAATGAATTGCCATTTCTACACTATAAAATTCTTAGTTTATACTGACATATATAAGTAATTAATGGGTCAGGTGCTTATATCAAGATCGCAACCTTGATTATAGTAATGGTGAACGACTGTTGGAAAAGCTGCGCGGAAAATGGATTATAATTAATTAGCACAAACTTCAAAAGCAGTGTAAGTCGTTGTGGCACATGGCGTCATGCAGCAATTGGACAAAAGTGGACCCAAATAGATCACGCAGAAAATAGTTATAAATGACGCGGTTACATCTATGATTTCCGTTAGTTTTAAAACACTTATGTCGATTCGGACTATGCGCTTAACAGTTGTAGATTTGCACTCAAGTTTTGGGGGGAAATAAATAAGAATAAACATCAAATAATTGTGAGCAAACTCGACCATCCTGCTTTCCGACAAAATATGAAGATATTTTAAGGTCGTAACTAATTGGTCTTGATGGCGAAAATTATAATTTACTTTGGACGAAGATAAGTATCATTCTGCACAATGCAGATACTGCTGCATATGACATTGTAGACTCCTGTGTTTCTGAAAAATATATTAAACATTTCAAAACTCGGCGCAAAATTTCAGCTAACTCATCTTATAATAATCTACGTATAATTATAAGACGCCGATTTAAGCATAGTCTAAAATACGATCTCGAATTCTTTTTGGTCAGAAAAGACGAAAAGATGGAAGAAGTGTTCGCATCAGCTAATAGCTGCTGTTTGTTCCAACTTATACGTGCAACAGGTCCAAGAAAATTAAAAGTTAGCAAGACTATGAATTATAGTAACAACCACCTAATAAGCGACAAAATAAGTGCCTAAAGACACTATACTACCGTTCTTGGAGAAGAATAGCACATATGGGTTATCAACTAAGAATAAGCAACGCTTAAATCCGTGGACGTATCTATAGATCGAAAAAAGTGCTCCTCATGTTGAATCTCCGTGATTTGTGTACGCGGGTTGTCGCTCTGTACTATCAATTTCGAAAAGATCCGATTGATCCTCATTTCCAAGTACACATCGAGTTTGTCTTCTTATTGGCTGGATACGGATTCGTCCCTTTTCTTCCGAGGGCTTCGTTGCGCAACCGCTCAAGATGTACAAGTGCTCCTCTGTAGAATAGCAAATAAGTATCTTTTAACTGCGTTGACTCGGTCACGTTTTGCGTATTTATTCAGTTCGATTGCCCAATAGTGTTATTCTCTGTCAGGATGGGATCCATGTGCGCATCATAATTCCTGGTTGGAAGCTCTGCACGATAAGGCAAGTTTTCTAGTGGAATAAACTTCGTAACTTTCTTATCTTTGCAGGGGCAGATTTAGCTGCGTGATTTGGTTGTGTTCTGACGTGAAGCAGTGAAAACTGCAAGGAAGCTGTATTGCCGAGGTTACCTGGCCTGGTCAAAATGGTGTTGAGCAGAGGTTTATTTGGCCTCACTCCTGATTAATAACTAAATAAATACACTCATAACTCTTAAAAATCACTGTAATCTAAAGTTAGTTTGCCTAAATTATTATTCTTATTATTATTTATATTTGTAACACTTATTGTATACCTCTCATGGTTATATGGCAGCAAAATATTAGTCACCAATAACATTTCTATTGCTGTACATGATGATGATGATGATAATGGTGGAGAGATTCCTGGGCCACCGTATTAGGATGTAAAAACGAGGAGCATAGTTTACAAACCGTGTTGTTCAATCTGGTCGCTAATATTGGTGCAAAATTCGTTGCTTTAAGTTAAGGAATGCTAATAATTTTGGCTGTTGCACAGTCTGTAAAGGCAACTAACACAGCGTTCTCGGCAGAATACGATGGCGCCCACAGAAAAAGGCTAGAACCACAAAGGAGGAAAATCGCAAAACGCGAAACTGGAAGCCCATTCTCATTATTATCAGCATCACCACCACAAACCCCATCACTATCAAAACCATCATCAGCAGCAGAAGCATCATCATCACCACCACTAACCACACCAATATCATCATCATCATCATCATCATCATCATCATCATCATCATCATCATCATCATCATCATAATCTTCATTATCATAGTGAGTAATGATGCTTCATTGACAGATTAGTAAAATAAATACTCATAGTTAAGTGTGGCCTTTTAAAAGGCACTAGGTTGTTCCTTTCTAGGGCAGATGGTAAGTTTAGATTCAAAGTTTATCTTTTATAAAATGGAATGTCACCCAGCGAAAATGCGGCTTTGTTGTAGAAAGAGTTTTGCACAGCTGGCAGAAGCAACAGTTTAGATTGATAAAAAACGGAAGTCAAGCGTCCGTTGGACTAAAAAAATTGTCATGCCAATATAGTTGAGATAATATTTTCCGATAATGACAACATAGTTCCATATTATTTACAATGAATAGACCATGCGGCTACATTCACACCAACTATATTTTTAAATACTACTTTAGAAACTAAAATGTTCAAAATATTGTCTATTTAACTAAACGTGAGTAAAGGCCCATTAACAAAGAAGAAGTCTACTAGATTTATTTAACAGCCTTTAAATAAACTCGGCGATCCTAAAGGAAACTATACACGCCACGTCACTTAGACACCGAAATTACCTTTAATCATTGACTCCATTTCGGCATTCGCTGTTTTAATAAGCTCAAGTTCTTCTAATATCTCAACAATAGGCCGCAGCTCATTCCAGCGTTTTGCTAAATTTCTGCAAAGTAAAATATACAAAAAAATTTCTTCACAATTCTTACAAGATTACTTGATGTATAAAGGCATAAGATCACTGTAAGCAAAGTTATTACAGTAAAATGGGAACGGCAATGTGTAGAAAAGTAAGCATAAAAGGTTGAGTGTAATAAAGTTTTTAAACGCATGCTAAACGGTCGATAATTTTCATGGACGAGGCATAGATACAAACGTGCATACATAAATGTGAACTGTCGTTCACACGTTGAATTCATAGACTGATATCCAAAATGAACAAATCCGGTCACGAGAACGCTAGTTTACTTTTGTGATGCCAACAAACCACGGGATTAGCATCAGTAACCTGTCCAGTAGGAGGTATATATTTTCGTTGCAGAGAATGACCCATTAAACGAAATCAGCTTTCCTGAAACAAATGCAATGGTGGTGTTGAATTAAAGAGCGACTGGAAAGCAATATTCTACTAAGAAATTTCGTTAATCCATCAGTTAATTAAAAAAAAACAAAGCAAAAACAATTGTTCGCAAAAGTTTTCAAGCGGTAGTTTTGTTCATCTCCCATGGCTCAGCCTCATGAAAGAGGGCCGACAATAAGCCGGACTATACGAATTTAGTAATATTATTTGTAGACATTGTTACTTACTTTACTTTACTGCGGCTGACTCCTTTTAGAGGATAAGCCGGCTCCATTTCATGGAGTTTCTTGGGAATTTGGTATAAGTGGTGTTTTAAAAACGATTTGCATAATATATCAACATCAGCTCCAGCAAGAGTATCACATCTGAAAATATTGGCAGAAAGCGATGGGTGCAGTTTCACAAGCGATCCTTGGTGGACAAAACCATTGACGATTGACAGCAGGTCACGTTTAAGCCCAAATGTTGTGGAGGCGTTTATCCTAAAGCCGATCCGAACCGGAACTCCCCTTGTGCAGTTACAGCTCTCTGGACCTCGCTTTGTGTAAGTGCCAAAATAAGAATACTGCGAGCGTATTCATGAATAATAAACCGGTCAACATCATGAAGCTACATTCTGAGGCATATTAGATCAGCCTCAGCCAATCACAAACGGCTCAGAAAGATTCTTAATAGTGCCAATTCAGATATACCACTCATGATAACAAGTTGCAGTCAGAAGAGTGTGGCATTGGTCTTGCCATAAAGTGCCACAGAGTCGGAAGTGGCTTAGGCCGATGATGCTATTAGCGCACATCGATGTACATAAGCATCTGATTCTTAGTCAAATACCTGCATAGAATAACCAATTCGCTAATTGCGCCCTTCTCATGTCCGTTTAGATATACTGGCCATATCTACGTTAGGCACAAAAAATAGTAAACAAATATCGCGATTACTGGCTGGAGCCATCTTTTCGAGGATAGAATTTGGGACGGATTTCTGTGACAAGGTTTTGGCCAAACGTTCGTATAGACACTTCTTAGCCTCAAATTATCAAAAGGTGAAGAATTACCAACAAAGACTATCGATTCAAATGGCCTTGCAAGCATTTAAAGAACTAGGATTCATTGCAATTCATCAAAAGATCAAGTTTCGATATGAATCGCATAACTAGGCCACATCATCACTAACCATGCAATTCACAATATGTGGCGGATTGGGACAAATTTAGAAATGTTGACGAAGTGTTCCCCAGAATCTGGAGACACTCATGCACTCCTGGAAGAATGATCACCGCTAAAACTTTAGATGTGATTAGAATTCGCTGCTTTCATTTCATTACCAAAATTAAGCAGGTTGTGAACCTCATTCGCTGAGTGATTAGAAGCAACCTCGTTTTGGAGCTTCTGGAATAGAATGCGATCTTCTCTTAGTTTCGCAGGAAATGATGTATGCTGAAAAGCATTGAAGTAACTAGAGATAATACACAAGTTGCAGTCTTTTATTGACGGAAGAAAAGCTGAGCCCTGCGAAAGCTTTCCATGAATTTTATAATATCAGTTGAAGTGACAGGCTGCCAAGCTGAAGTACAGAAGTGTCTGGAAGCTGACTAAATTTTGGAATTCACTTATAATGCACAGGACTGCACCGAAGAGTGGATATTCAATCGGATTCTCGCATAACAATTATTGTGATAAAATCCATTGCTTAATTTTATAGAGCGCACGTGGTACGCTCTCGCGTTCTCGACAGATGACACGAATCGTCGGTTTACCAGAACCTGGTCGATCTGATTAAAATAGCAGGAAACTCTCACACGCATGATTTTGCACCGCTAGGCCTCGTGGCAGGATGCCACCGGTAATGCTGGATAATAGTGTTCACCACAGCAAGATCAGAGAGCAAGTTACTGCTATCAATACTATTTTCAGCTATGGTTTACCTTCATAAAAATTCGTTAAGCGCGAAATCATAAATAGCGTGGCCTTGAAATATTGGACAATCACAACTATGTATGAATGCCCTGCTTGGTCAGGGGCTAAATTGAGCAGCTTTTCAAAAACATTCATCCTTCGCATTCACAGAATAGTTTAGAGTTGGCACGAGTAAGTAATGAACTCCCAGAACACGATTTACTACTTTGAACAAACGAGTTTGAAGCTCACTAGCCAAGTTATGTCATTGTTGGATTATTGGATCGTAGAAAGACAATATTATACTGGATACATCATCCACACGATAGAATGAAAGACTGCATTTGTGGTCTTTCGGGCAAGAAGTAAGGCGTAGTTTCGTGCTCGAAGCAATTCTGGTCTTCAGGAGACAAGATATGTTGATATCGAGCATTTACAGTCCGCTAGTAGCAAGAACTGACTAGCCCGTGAAACGAATCCCTCATATTCAGCGAGCCAATCGATAAACTACCACTGGGCTTAAGCGGCACCGAGATCCAATAGAGGCCACAGGAAATCCACCACTCGTATTCTGGCGTGCTCTGAACCATTAAAAAGAGAGTAGCATACTCAGTCACATCACGTCTAGCACTTGAGCACGTGTAGACGAAAAGGGCATTTTCGAGTTCTGCTGAAGATAAGGAAAGGAGCATAAAATAAAAACCAATCTCCGTTTCAAGTTTAAAATTATTTCCGCCGGTACATGTGGTGTAACTGGAAAATTCTAGAACGGATGCGACTTTTGTCTAAGCAACCTATACCGCTTCGACATCTCGCTAATCGCTTTCTATTCCGGAATTCTTATGGAGATAATATCTATTATCACCTTGGTTCGAGAAAAGAACAGGCTGATAACACGATATCACGATAGTTGGCTGGAGTAGGTTTCGCATTTTTTTCTGGATAAATAACACAACACTCTACCACTCATTAGGGACAGATTTTTCGCACCAAAATTGCGGCCATAAGTTCGTGTATGAAGTTTTAAACTTCCATTTTTCTGTAAATTAACAATACCGAAGAAACACCGTCAACTTCATTGGCTTTGCAGTCATTCACAAAACTGCATGTATTTGACAAGTTATCAAATTAAAGGACTTTGAGGTTGACCTCTTAAAAAATCTAAGGGTTCCCTCGTCTCCAGCCTCGCTATTTGGGATATGTGGCGAATTTAATGTTCTGGAGCTCTTTATGAGCTGCGCTTCAGATACCGGAGATGCCAGTATTCCCTTAGCAAAATGATCACGTCTTAAACGTCGGGTCTATGCATAAAGATTGCAAATTTCGTTAAGATTTAGAGTTAAATAATCTTTGATTGCGCGGGTGGTGGCAACAATTCTTTAAATCAAATTTTCGCGCTTTGAGTATACACCAATCTCATTGAATTTAACCAGTCGTCAAAAAACATAGCAAAACTACCGCATTTCACAAGTACTGACGCGTTTCGACCTTCCTTGATCATCATCAGAGTACGACGGCAAACTGACTATCGAGGATCAAACCGCATTGAATATATATGGAAATCAAACTGAGATATGCGGCTCTCACCTCTAGCAGTCTCGCATACATTGTACTTGACTATAAATGTCGGCTGCACAATTTCTATTCAATCACGAACATTAACGTTTTTGCAGCTCTCTCCATATATATATATATATATATATATATATATATATATATATATATATATACAATTAAACAATCATTGATTGAGGATACTACAAACTCGTAAAAACTTTAAGTCAGTGTTAAGCCCCATTCACCATTTATCAAGCAGCAAGCAACTTACAAAGCTTATGGGACTGGATGCGATTTCATTGCATTGTCGTGAAAATTTTCGAATGCTCTAGAGCCCGGGAGTTTTAATAGATACTTATCAAGCAAAGCAATATAACAGCGTCTAATAACTGCTATTTTACTGTCACATAACCATAGACAACAACAATAAATTCATATATATATATATATATATATATATATATATATATATATATATAAAGAGCTTCGACAGTGCTCTTTTCCTAGTTATATTAAGAAAACAATCGCACACAAAGGACTTACTAAGCCTGGGTCTTCATTAAAAACATCGACAAAATTATATTTTAGAAAGCATAAGACAATCAAATGGATTAGGTAAAGCTGAATGCATTTTTGATGTTGTGCAACTTGATTGACGTATAGTTGTAAACCGTAAATAACATTTAAATAATTTTATCCAACTTGTATAATCGAAGAATGCTAAATTGGGGGTATCACACATTGGCTGACTCATAAACAGTGTTTAATTTGGAAAACTTCTTTTAGTGTTTGGATGATTTAGAAAAGCTGAACGATAAAATCTTTGAATAGGGACGTTTTCCGTTGTGAAACTTGTACTTCGAACTCATTAGAAGAAATTACCGTCTTCGGTTTGGAATGCTTAAGGATGAAATGCAGCAGATTAAAAATTTATTTTACATAAGTTGCTATTATATAAAAATAATTTAAACAAAATATTAAAAAGGGGAAAGTAGATTTGCCTGGAACGCGTTCCGCTCTAGACACAATCCAGACGAAAATATGTTTGTCTATGATAAGCGGAAAGAACTAAGGCATATTGGGAGAAATATAATCCAGCACACTCAAATTAACAATATATTTTATATTTAAATTTAGAAATATGATGAAAATAACATCTTTATTACTCTCAAAATTACACATGCTGGATTTTAAATCCATCAAAAAGTTTACAGACAATGCTATAGGTAAAGAAATCACACAAATCAGAGAAAGACGTGAGAAGAAACTAGCAGACCTGGGAATTTACTACTCTTTGAGGAAAAAGCAAATTGATTCTGCAATGTCTTAACGGTTGGTTAAGTTAGCGTTAATTGATCTCAAGGAAAACCAGAAACAAATTCTTAATCTTGGACTTAACATTGCATCGAATGCGTAACTAAGAATGAGATAATTTCATACGCAGCAAAGATTGCCCAGTTCCTCCCAAATAAAGATAAAACTAGGTTTGAATTGAATATGTCCAAAGTGGTGTTAGAGTACAAAGAGGAGAGATGCAAGCAGAATTTTGAATTGAAATGCTTAAGAGTAGAATTATTATCCAAAAATGTAATATGCCTTAAGGCGGATGAAGGTGTGAGATTCCTAGATGCTGTTTCTAATTTAGAATCCTGGTGATAATGAGTTATATAAATTTCTAGAGTTAGCCATTCAGCCAGGATAATTGAAATTTACATTCGAATAAGAGAATAATGATGAATTATCCTTTCTGGATTTAAAAATAAAGCGGAATTGACTCAGATTGGTAATAGACATTTTTAGGAAAGATACATACTCTGCAATCCTCCTCAATTTCTCCTCAAACCCCATATATGAAATGAAAATAGGCATTCTTAAATAAATGATATTAAGGAGTTGTAAAACAGTGGATTCAAATATAGAGATGAGGAATTGATGAGACTAAAGTAAATATTCAATACAAATGGCTATTTGACAATTATAATAGAGATTTTGATCATATTTAAGGGTAAAATAATAAATCAAGTAAAGAGGAAAACAGAACTAGAAAAGCGCGAGATTGTGATATTATCTGATTCTAGATTGAGTAGAAATATTAGAATAGCAGCTAAATATATATACATAGAGATACGTCGAGGGGAACAAAAAAACGGCTTGCAAATACGGACACATTCAAAGATCAGATCTAGCCAAGTATTTAAGGGAAACAGGTCACAAAATAGATTGGAATGGACGCAAACACATCGCGTTATGCAGCCCCAACAGAGTAACTAGGATAATTAGATAGTCGATAAAAATCAAATCGGATAATGACGTAATGAATGTAATATATGTGGAACAATCATTAGGCCCAATATTTAATTAAGCCTTTTCTAAGGACAGAAAACAGGCAGCAGTGAACTTGAGATAATTATAAACCTGAGTAAGAGATCTCTCTTATGATAAACTGTTGAGAGAGACCCAGAACAATTTTATACAATTTCTATTTCCCTCTATCTTGATCTTTCTCATAATCAGTATTCAGTAGATAGTACAAAGATATACAAGCGGATATTGATAGACGGCGTGCTTCAAAATAATTAAATACATATGCTGCTAAACTTAATATATACATCGGAAATTAAATAAGGTCGATGTTTATTAATCTCTCACTGTTCCTTATATTGATATATACGGTTTGTAGACATATATATATATATATATATATACATGTATTTATATATTTATGTAAGGACAAAATAACAAAATAAATGAATAGATTTGGTGTCACATTGATTATATTCATTGTAAATAGTAGGCACTTGCTTTGCAGGGGAACATAATGCAGCGTGTATATATATATATATATATATATATATATATATATATATATATATATATATATATATATATATATATATATAGTGTGTATATATCCGAATATATATTCTACATATATTAAAATATATGGTATATATATGGATGAAAAGTTATATATTTATATAAAGCGTGGGTATATAATTATTATACTAAAAGAACAATTAAAAAATTAATTAAAAATTTATATATATTATTTTGTAATTAGGAAGAAAAAACGCATTAATGACAAAGTGGATAATGGCCATTTATTTCGAGAATACTAAACTTCACATTACAATCATTCATTTATATACATACTGGGTTTTCATTTGATTATTTGTGTGGCAACAAGTCGGACTCGGTTTTAATTCTTTTTCTTGTTTTGGCTGATTAGTAAATGTATATATATATGGTTGTCGAGTCAGTGTTTTCATGTTTCTGTTTTGTATCGTGGTTACATTTGATTAAATCTGTTATTGTCGGCTTTGTACTGTCTTTGAATAGAAGCCTGAAGAAGGTATCAAAACGTTGCCATTCAACGAAGATTAGATCGTACATCATTTCTATTGTTGAATGATGTGGAAGCCTTCGGAGTGAGAGGACAAATCAGCACCCAGCCACCACGAAGACGAACTCAACGCGTACTTGGAAACATGGATTAATCGGAGCTTTGCGGATCTGGTTGTGCAAATCTACCATCCACGAAATAAAACCGTGGATATTCTAAATGTAAAGACCGCACTGCCCAATTCAATACAATAACATTGAATATAGTGTATAAGCTACACGAAAGCTCAGGTATTATATGAGAACATCAACAGAAGCGCCGAAAATTTTTTAAATGGTAAAGAAAACCATGAGAATAGTACTGAGCATGTGATTAAGTTATTGAACATATAAGATCAATTGTGTAAATCCTTCTGCTTCAAATAAAATTGGTTGGCAAAAATTTGTAAATCTGTACAAGTATATCGCCGCGGGTGTTGACAAAAATTATTTAAATCAAGGTGGCGATCTTGATATAAACGTCAATAAACTATGCCTTGTGTAAGGTGGCAAAGGCAATTCATTAATTAGACTGGTTTCATACTTATAAGGAACTGTTCCAACACTGCACAGGGCCTTGTTCGCTGGAAAATTCTGGATATTACTTGAAGGATTTCCAATAAGGTTGACCGATCTACTGGATTAATTGCTTTTGCTAACTTACAAAATGCTCACATAAATATATGCATGAAAGTAGCGGCGTTTATACCAAGATTGCAACCTTACTTTAAATAGTTGTTACCAACGCCCGCGCAAACAATAAGTGTTCAACTATTTACATACCACTTCCCCTGGTGGCGTAATGTCTGTTCTATAATGACAGATTATGGTTGGTTTGTTAGATCTTAAGGTCTAAATGAATGGCAAGTAGGCTAATCAAGAATCATTAGTTATTATATAACTGAACATTGTATATAGTGTGCGGCAGGGTGGCCCAGTGGTAAGAGAAACAGATTCCGAAGCAGACGTATCCAGGTTCGAGCCCTGTCCGCAGCAAATTCAAGACAGTGCACGATGAGTTCTCAATAAGGACGAAACCGGTCTGCTCGATAAATTGCATTTCTTGCATTACATAATGATTAATTTTATTAGCAAATGTATATATAATGGGATTGGTGCCTATACCAAGCTCGCAAACTTGATTTAAATTAGGACGAGATTAGTTAAAACAATTCTACAATAGAAAAATAACGTATGTAATCCTTGGATTACTGAAACATTCAGCTTGTTGAAAGGAGCAAAGTAGAACCATTCATTAAAATATTAAAGATAAATAAAAAAGAAAATACGCTTAAACTTACTGGTTGTTGTGAGTACTGTCAATTCTGTTCATTGCTTCACTGCAAGCTTGAAATTCTGATATCACGAGTTTTTGGTATTGAGAGATTAATGGACGCAGTTCAATAGGAAGGAATGAGACCAAATCGTTTGGAGATAACCGTTCACCAGTTGTATGCATAGGAGAGGCTTTATCATCTAATCGCGTTGGTGATGATGAAAAACGTGACGATTGACATAAACTACAGCCTCGATTTAAATTACTAACCGTTGGATAGACGAAATTGGAACAAATCTTTGAGAGGTGCCCAATACTTCGTACGCTCGTTGCATTGTATCTCATACAAAGCGAAGCCAAGACATTGGCTAGGAAGCCACAGCCGATGCGAGAGCCAAATAACAGCCCGACCTACGAAATTATATATAACATATATAAATAACACCTATAGCGATAACTAAAGTATGGGAAATGAATCAAGATTTGCACTAGATAGTTGGATTGACGAAAATGTCAGCTGAGGGTAACAATTATATGCAAAATCCATCTCCATGAAGACTTGTTGAACTGTGCATGCATACTTCTATGCAAACAACTTGCATTTATACATTCTGCATAGCATACGCAGTTCATAAAGGAAGAGGAGTATGTCAAAGTCGAAATAAAAGGAAGATTTTATCTTGCTGGTGCACACGTTTTGTGCCTTATGTTTTCTTGTCAACATGACCCGGACCTACACCCTGAACCAACTCGACAGTTTGTTAAGAAATACGGGTCAACTTGATGGTCCAGTTGACTTCCGGCCACTATAAATACATAATAGCCAGTAAGCACAAGGCACACCGGACAATGGAATTACGCATTTTCTTGATACTAGTTTTGGAATGCAAAATCTGTCCTATAAATAGCCCTCGTGCGCAATACAACTTACATTATTTTGTCGCTCGTTCAATAAGCAAATGTTTCGTCTTTCGTACAAGTCTCCACAAGACTAAATTATAAAACAAGCCTGACCTAAATATATGTGGTTAGGATGTGATAGTGCCCAGCAAGCCCAGTTTTGATGGTATTTCGCGAATTTTCTGAAAAAATACTATTTCTATTTTAAGAAATATCCTACTGCAAGGGCTAAAATTAAAACAATCAAGTTTGTGGATTTCATTTGAGCACAAATCCTACACTTTTAATTAATAATAGCTAGAAAATTTCGAACTTACCAGCAATTATTTAAATCAAGTTTGCCGACTTGTTATAAACACCAATCTCATTGTATTCAACCAGTCACACGGAAAAGAAAATTTACCATCGGTCACATCTACCGACGCAGCAATTCATTGAAGCAAGGAAAAAGCCAAATAACAAGTACCAAACTGCTGAATGTCAAAAGTCTGGTCTAAATATCCTGGAGTCTAGCCACAGAGATTTGCAGCTTCTCGAGAGGCCAACTCTAGCCGGTCGTACAGGTAAGGCCCGTGCTAATGAAATACAGGTGTCTCTCTCGTTAAAACAAACACAGAAGCATCGCGCGATTCTGTGCATAGATCTTATCCTTTTCTGAGCTAGCAGGTAAACGTTTCGTGGAAATCAAGACTAAAGACGCCTAATGACACCATCTCGCATTCTTCAAGACAAGTTTCACCGGCACACACAGAATAGGCATATTGCTGCTGCTGATTCTCAAACGTCAATGAAGAGGCTCATATCCTACAGTCAAAATCTTCCAGGTTCCACTGAAGCTTGTTGTGATGTAAACTAATCGCTATTTACATTCAATGTATATATGCTTTTAAAAGGCAAATTTTGTGTAATTCAAAAAGAGTTCTTCACCTTTCACATCGCTTAAGCAATTTGATGCTATACAAGCTACTTGATCCCAAAGATGTCAAAATGTTCACATCCTCATTGAAGCACAGCGTTTATAATGAACTCGTATGGAGAAACCTAAATTGGTTTATTTTAAGTCTGTCAATAGACTATCTTAGAAGTCGGGAACAGCAAGCATGGAGACGAAACGAATCATACTTCCCCAAGTTGTAATATGCGCTGTACCCAACATCTTAGAAGGGCTCTATGTCCAGTTATTGTTTCATAAAATATTATCTTCAAATTAATGGTTTGCCTGCGCTATAGTAGAACAACTTAAGCGATTGGATGCAGCTTGGACAACTTCAACTTACGCTAAATTTACGCCCACTTACTCAAATGGAATTACCGCTGTTGAGAATATACGGTATTTTCAGCACCGTAAGGTGCTCTCTTTATGAATACGTATTTTTGCACGCATAAGGCTCACCGGATTATAAAGCTCATTTCGAACACATTACCAATTACAAATTTATTGTCCATTTTTATAATATGTACATAAATTTAATGTAAAATGTAAACACAAAATGTAATGCGGGTACCAACATTAAAGAGGTGAAATCATCTATCGTTATTGGTAGATAAGGCAGGCAAAATGTAACGTTAGGGATTTGTAGAATAAATGCAAATAAAATCTGATAGGTAAATGCATAAGAGCAGAACAGAGTAGTATCATGCAGTGTTTCAGCTATTTACAATGTTTCATTTCGTATTTCTTCCACACCAGCTTTTTCTTCATACACAAGGCACAGTAGACTATAGGACGCACTACCGGTTTTAAGCACGCCTTACAGTCTAGAAAATACGGTATTCTGCTCATTCATTCCGCTTTTTACGGGCGTAGATGGAGTGCTAGAAAGACTTTAAATGATCTAATGTAAGCCAAAGCACCATAATAGGTATGCCTTAAGAATGGAACGCCAAGAAACAAATTAGTTCAACTAGACCTAGAAGGACAAACGATTTGGGCCCGTGTACGGTTGCGTTTCGCGCCTGATAGCTACACGCCAAAAAGAGACAACGCTACAATGCAAGAAGAATGAACCTTACAGTTTTCTATTTTTGCTCGCAAACGTGTAATATTAGAGTCAACACAACATAATTAGTCAAAGAGCGACGTAACCATATAAGACACACTAAATAACTCGTAAACACGCTGTAAAGGATAGTCGTTACATTAATTGTGAAGATTTACCAAATAAAAACTGTGTGAGTCGATACATTTTACACTGCCTAGAGTTGTATCTCCAAAAGCAGAATAGGCATAAAGCACATCGACCGTAAAGAAAACGTCCTATGCCTCACAGTAAATGATGATAAGCCAAGTTGAATTTAACATTGATTTAACAGGCATACGTCAAGGAAATTGTTGACTTATTACTGTCCATTATTACTGCATTATTAAATATTTACCAGCATCCTTTCGATTTATAAATCCTACTTTCAGAAATCAGAGACAGAAAATTTATGCGAATGCAGAAAAGCGCAATCATAGCACTGCACGCATAATTATTCTTTACATTGTCCATAGTGTTTGTGCGAAAGCCATATAAACGTACTTCAGATCAAAATCAGGTCAATAGAGTGGATACGGCAAAGATTCTAATAAGATTAAATAATTTTTTATGCAACATTTCACGCTTAATTGCAAATATCGCACACAAGGACGAATGTGACCAAGATTAGACTTTTCAATTATATAAGATATATTTTGCGCACATCTTCTGCAGATTATAGTTTAAAAATCCTATTCATGTGGTAGTATGCAAGGAGAACAAGGTGGGTTGTCGGCCGATATGCCAACTACTAAGTAATTATTATAATAAAGGTTGCGATATTGATGATATAAGCGCCTGACTCATTAATTACTTACATTTTGTCAGTATAAACAATGAATTGGAGTGTAGAAAATGAAATTCATATAAAAGACCGGTTTCGTCCTTATTGGGAACTGGCCAGAATTTGCCGCGAACAGGGCTCGAACCTGGGCACGTCTGCTTCGGAATCTGGTGCTCTAACCACTGAGCCACCCTGCCGCACACTACACTGCACACAATTTTCAGTTATATACTAACTAATGTAACCTGGTTAGTCTATTTTTCCTTTAAGTGGGGCTCATATGGCATTCATTTATACCTAAAGTTCCCACTAACCATCCACAATCTGTCGTTACCGTACAGACATCACACTACATGAGGAAGTGGTGTTAAAATGAACAATTATAAAATTTAACGAACATTGGTTGCGCGGGCGGTGATAACAATTATTATAATGAAGGTTGAGAACTTGATATAAACACCTGACCATTAAGTTCTTACATTTTGTCAGTATAAACTAAATGTATAGTGTAGAAGAGGCAATTCATCCAGTAGACCGGTTTCGTCCTTATTGAGAATTCATCACGTACTGGATAGAATTTGCCGCGGATAGGGCTCGAAACTGGGCAAGTCGGCTTCGGAATCTGGTGCTCTAATCACTGAGCCACCCTGCCGCACACTATACACAATTATCAGTCATTTACTAACTAAAGTAACTCGGTTAGTTTTATTCTCATTTTAGGTGGTGCTCATATGGCATCCATTTAAAGCCAAAGTTCCAACTAACCATCCAAAATCTGTCCTTACTGAACAGACACCACACTACATGAGGAAGTTGTAATGAAATGAGCATTTATATAATTAAACGAACATTGTACTCCAAAAGATAATTGTTACAATTGGTGAGGAAACCCAAGGGTAGTGCGAAGTATTCAACTGAAGAACAATTTTTGTCAAAACAGATCTAGAATAATTTAACAATAATTGTTTGCGCGGGTTGTGGTAACAATTCTTTAAATCAAGTTTGCGAGCTTGAAGTAAACACCAATCCCATTGTATTTAACCAGTCGTCGAACAACATAACAAAACTACCGCCAGCCGCAACGCACTGACGCTTTTCGACCCTCCATGATCATCATCAGAGTACGACGGCAAACTGACTATCGAGGATCAAACAGCATTGAATATATATGGAAATCAAATTTAGATATGCGGCTCTCACCTCTAGCAGTCTCGCATACATTGAACTTGACTGGAAATGTCGGCTGCACAATTTCTATGCAGTCACGAACATTAACTGTTTGCAGCTTTCGCCACATATACATATATAGGCAATACAATTTAACAATAATTGTTTGCGCGGGTGGTGGTAACAATTCTTTAAATCAAGTTTGCGAGCTTGAAGTAAACACCAATCCCATTGTATTTAACCAGTCGTCGAACAACATAACAAAACTACCGAGCTAGAATAAAACACAACACGGCATACTAGACTGCGTGAAGGCAACGCAATTCCCATGTTCGACGTAAAATCACTCCACCCCACGCAGCATTCGCTGGCTTTTGGTAAATAGCGAACAATTCATTCAATTGGTCACTTTTTTAAATCTCGCATATACTGCATTTTAAGGTGAACGCAGACGCGATGTAACATAACGGCCCATGATCAAATGTAACAACCAGCTTTTATTGAATTCCATTTATAAAAGTAAATAATCATGATACTTAAACACATCGAAGTCTACTCGTTCACAAAATTCTTAGTGAGGCTTGTACATACGTGCTCAGACAGATGATACAAAACTACCAAATTCGGATCCAATTAAGCAAAATGTACAAGGCATTGGTTTCGGTCTCATGGCAAAATTGTAAAGGAGCATGATTGGTCATCCCTGTCAAACTTTTTAGTTAAAATGTATGCAAAAATAGTAAACACAGCTTTTATTACTATGAGGAATAAATGTTCGCATGATGAGATTCATTCAGAAAAACACAATCCAGGTTGATATTTAAATTGAGAATATATAAAACAGTAAGTTTGCTGCCTGTAAGTTTAGTATACCTATCGATATAAAAGCACAAAATACTCCTTAATTCAAGCTTGATAACTTGAGGTAAATACCAAGCCCATTTTACCTAACCAGTCGCGCTTACTGATGCGTTTCAAATTTGCGGTAATTGACAAAGCACGACGGCGAACTGAAATATATGTGATACGGCATCACACATATTTTATTTATTTTTGAAAATATCCTTGCGTAAAGTTTTATTACATTTGGAAGACAAAAAATGCGCAATATTTCTATGAATTTCCACCGGGCTCTGATTGGTACGTGGCCTAGATTGTCGGCAATTTAGGCATGTCACAAATTCACAGCGAAATCAATCTACGCGGTCAGTCAAAATACATGATTCGACACAAGCACATAAGACTTATTCAAAAATATCTATATTTGTCATTTGTATTCTACAAGGCACATTAGAAATATCTACAAAATTGAAGAAACAAGTACGACAAACAAAAAATAACATTTTAAGATGCAATACTCAATATAAGTTGTCGTGATTGTTTGACTACTGAAATAAAAGCATTCAACAAAATATAAAAATCGTCGCAGTTTTGCACACATAGTATTGTAATATGAATAAATTCAAAGGAGAGAAATTATATATATATATATATAAACTAAGCTATTTATTTGATACTTAATGAAGAACTTATAATGCGTGCCTCATTATGCTTGGCGTGCAAATCCAGTTTGAGAGCACAACAGACAGGGTAAACTTTATCCGTTTAAATTTAACAAATAGTATAAAAGTAAGTAAATAGTGTATGTGGGCTTCAAATAAGCACCAATTTCATTTCTTACAACTGAAGAAGGAAAATATCTGCACATACGGTATCACAACCTTTGACGACAGAAATTCCAAACCAATATGAGGATTCAAACTGTAAGACGTACACTCTGCGCTGTTCCCAAGGGGACAGAACAAAATTGGGGGAAAATCCGAAGACCACACTCGGGGAACAGCCAAGAATGTGCGCAAATAGTTACCTCTTAATCAATCAAGAAATAGAAAACAGAAAGTCAGACTAGTTGCCATCCACATAATCTTCCTAACTACGCTATAAATTTAATTAACGTGCGGATCATTATGCTTAATGTGAAATCAAGTTTGAAAGCACAATATTCAGGTTAAACGTCGTCCTTTGACACAGTAAAAAACCTTAAATATAACAATTTGCATAGAAATAATTTAAATAGTGCTTCTGGGCTCCAAATAAGCCCCAATTTCGTTTTGTTTAGCTAGTCATATAACACCGAAAATATAACATTGTTTTCGAATGATGACCAAGGCAATTCGAAACATGAAAGATTGAGTAAATAACGGTAGTTTTGAAGAGCCCTCAGTAAGGATGAAGCCGGTTTCATTGATGAATTTCAACTGCTACCATATGCAATGCTTAGTTTCCATATATATATATATATATGCAAGCCCAAACACTTTATGCGCATAATAAAATTTAGTAGTTGATTTCGTGTTACTTTTGTCTAGGAGCTAATTGTAAATCGAATTTTAAAATATCATACTGAATAGTCTGTTTATAGCGTTAGTTATATTACCATTAATTGGTCTTCCTAAAAACGTGACAAAACACAAATTCCGAGATATCTAAAAATAAATAAGAAGGTCCAGACATGTGATAATGATAGGCCAAAAATCAACTGAAAACAAATATCCGAAATGAGGCCGAGATTTACAAAAATAAAATCGGCAGAGGAAGAAAACAAATTAAAAGTGAAAACCTGAAATTGAGCAACAATTTATTACACTGTTCACGCATCAAATAACAGAAAACAAAAGTTACACTTCTGAAGATTTGGTGAACTCGGCTAATGAAACAAAAAATATAACCAGTAATGAAGTTCTAAATCTTACGTATTTAGAAACTGATTAGAGTTGAAGGTTGGTATTGTTTTTAAGGGGATCTAATATATATGTAGTTATGAAAAAATTATTACGCGCCCAGTATCAAATTAGTTCAAATAGGACCAGAATGATATACTAAAGTCAGCAAGAACAAAAGATTTGAATGTATATAACAGTTAGATACTGTTTGTTGCAGAGAAATAATATATATATATATATATATATATATAAATATTGGTATAACATAATATTGGATAACACAATTTTGGCATCGGGTACTGGCACAGTAGCCATAATTTCGGTATATTTTACATACTTGGTATATATATTATCTTTAGTGAGTTGGCTTTAAAGTCGCGTTGTTGAAAAAAATATACGACGTTAGCTCCACTAGAAAACGATATGCATATTCGTATAGATTTTACCGTTCAATTTTCCTATATTCCCCTCCCAAATATATGGTTCGTAGAGGGCGTAATACCAGCTCCTACCGATGAGTCGCCTGTAATCACGAAACGAATGTATACATGGTATTATTCTGTTCGTTGATGCTGAATTTGGTTTATCTCTCTAGTCCTATTTGAACTATTTTTTTTATAGACGCGCAACACCAAATGCACAATTGATTTGAAGGTATGTTTGACAATAAGTCCACTCGATCACGCCATGCTGACTGAAAAAAGGAGCTTCCAAAATACGCGGCACCAGTAATAATCCAGCAACGATGGATCAACTAAGCGAAATGATTTGGTGACGGTACTGAAGTATGGCTTGAAAATAACGAAGGGAAGCAAAACTTCGAATGGTGCACTTTTCAGTGTTTGCATTTAAATCAGACTTATGTTTTATCATTGAAATTGTCAACTATAACTTGAAATTTAATAAATCAGTTACAATTCGGGTGATTATTCGCAACAACTTACGCTGATTCTGAGTTGTGAATCCAGATTCTAAGAAGTAAATGCGACCATTTCAAATTGAGAATTAAAAGTTACACAATCGGTTAGTGCTAACAACGGTAAGAACCAAAATTGACCATTTTTAGCAGAAGGTACATCAGGTTAGTTTAGAATTACTGTAACTAAAAGAAATTATTATGCATCTCGTTCAATTCAGAATGTGAACAAACGGTGTACAATAAATGACATTACGCCGAGCGAGGACCTTTGCGTCACACATTCCAACTATTTATCCAACTTTTTCGGTTCAAGATGTTCCTTAGCTTCTGCTGCAGCCAATTCCATATTTTCGCGTAGCTTTTGGTTGCGCGACAAAACAGAATAACCACCCAACGGTTCGTTCTCCTCACCGGCCTCAATTGCTTTTTCAAGCAGTTTGGAATCTTCATTGGCACCAGAGACGATGCTAGGCGGCGCCCAGAACACACGATATCCGACATCGAATAAACTGAAGTAGGTAGTAATTGCCTCGACCTAACGTTACAGAAGAAAATTATCAAATGATGGCTAATGACAAAAACAACGTTTATTAGCAAATATGCATAAAAAAATAAAAGTAGATGGAAATATCCTACCTAGTCAATGAACACCGCGAGAGACAGCAAGTGTTTGGATGTGTCGAATGGAGGAGGAATTTTATATAGATACTACAGAGGTAACATCGCTCATCATTTCCTTTATATTTCCTTCAAGCTCGTACAAATTAGTAAGGCTTATAAAATTATCCAACAGCAGAAATGACGAGAGAATCGAGGCTGTTTTCAGGTAGGTTAGCTGTAGTTATTTATTATCGACAAGAGCACACTTTACAAACCGACCAGTTCTATTCGTCGGATCTTCAATGAAGCACCACCGATGAACCTTATTTCTGAACGTCGATTGTGTTTGCTGGAACACTATTTGAGATGGCCAATTTCACATACCGTACATCAGACTTCCATAGCAACTCCGTTGGATGGTTGAAACCGCAGATGGTGTAGACCATCTCTCGGCCAGATACTATTATTGGTTATATCGGTCACTTTATCAGGCCACACTGTTCTTTCATTAACCATGAGACAGTAGAATTGGCAAAAATCAGCAAGCCTAACGATAAAAACGGTTCATTGAAGATGCTTGGTTAGTTGTCTGATTGACATGGACTCCTCCGAACTTGCCGTGTGGGAGATGTAGATCTCCGAGTATGTACGTTTGTATTAATGTATGTGGGCATTTATTATTATTATTGTCATCATCAACATGCAGAGCCATACAAAGGTCAATAGTAACTATTATGGCCGGGTTAGCTTTAGATAAAGGTAACGTCAGCAATACAGCTTCCTTGCGGATTTCACTGTATCACGTCGTAAGCAGAACCAAACCTCGCATCTAACTCTGCCCTACTAAGAAAAAGAAGTTACGAAGAAGACTCTACTAGAAATCTGCAACAAGATCACCACTGAGCTCGATTCGATGCCATATCGCGAATGGTTTCTATCCAAGAACTATGATGCGCACGTGGACCCCATCCTGGTAGACGAGTGGGTCCTATACTACCCAATCTGGATGCAAACAACTTCAACTGTTTCTGCTATGTCAAATTCTGCCCACCTTGTTTCTCACGCCAACCTGGCGTTGGGCGAGAGAACAGTTCGCTACTGGGCAATCGAATTTTAGGGCATACACAAAACGTGACCAAGCCAACGAAGTTGGTCGAGCCTTACATATCATTTTAACGAGGAGTACTTATTGGAAGATCTAAAAATACGTATACGGATTGCATTTGTTATTCCCAACTCTAGATGTTCCTCGAGAGTAACAATCAATACTTTTGATACAAACATGCATTCGGAAATTGGAAATGACACAGGTGCCCGAGAAAATTAATCTTTGAAGTTTTCAGCCCATCTATAAAGACGACTTATTTTATTAGTTATTAGATGAGCGTGACCATCATTTCTAGTTTTCTCTGACCAGTTGCACAAATAAGTTAGTAGAAACAGCGTTTATTACCTCATGCGAACGCTTCTTCCATCTCCTTAGTCTTTCTGACCCAAAAAGGTTCGAGATCAACTATTAGACTGTGTTTAGGTTGGCATCTTACATTTCTACTAATATTATTATGAGCAGAGTAATATGGAATTTAACGCCTTGTTTTTAGTATCTTCGTGAATTTTACCGAGAACCAATGAATATTTATTCGGGAGCCTACAATGCCTCATACATTAGAACATGCGCTGTGCGTAACGCAACCTATCTTCGTATAAAGTAGATTTGAATTTTCCCCATCAAGACCGGCTATTTTTTACATTAGAACATATTAATTTTTTTGTCGAAAAGATAGTTGTTCGAATTTGCTTGAACCTATTTGAAGTTTATTCTTATTTATTTTTCCGGAAAATTTTGGTTCAAATCTACAAATGTAAATGCATGGTCCGAGTTGACATAAGTGTTTTAAAATGAACGAAAATCCTGGATGCAACCACGCCATCTATAACTAATTGCTACGTGATCTGTTTGAGTCCACCGTTGTTCAGAGCTGGAGGATGCCACGTGGGGCAACGCCTTACAGTTCGGCTGAAGTTTGTGCTACTTAAAAATTATCCATGTTCCGTTCAGCTATCCAACACTTGCTCACCACTATCGTTGCGTCTTGAGCTAAACGTGTATCTTCCACCAAAATGAAATTATACGTTACTGAAGCGCGGAACTTGAACACTCCTGTCACCCATAACCAAAATTATATCTGAATTTCTTGCTCGATTTAATGAAGAGTTTTGATCGAAGTAATAAGCGTCATTGCTTCCGACCGCGGTGCAGTCTGTAGAAGCATATGCAGAAACAACGAAAATGCAACACTGATTAAGGTTTTTGAAATTGATTTCAGTAAATGTATTTAAACGTGCCACACAAAGTCGGCTGTTTACAGGGATCCATTCAGTTAAGTAAGCAACTGATTAAGGCCTACGCTAAGGTAGGTCGAAATATCTTGCCAAAAGAAGACTACTGGAACAATGAAATCTGCGTTAGTCAAAACGCAGATCAGGTAATTTCAATTAATCCAGGTTCGCAACAAAGAAATTCCTTCAAGATTCAGCTCGTTTGATAGGGACAATATTGACGCCTCAATTATCGAGTTGAGAAAGACCCTTAAACCAGATGTTTGAAGCCAATAACGCGTAGATAAAGATCGTACACCCAGTTCTGTAATGGAATTAGGCTAATGCATTCTGGTTTGAGATATGCAACAAGCAACGATTTAAGCTTTAACTAACGTATGTGCAAGAAATTGTTGTTGTTTAGGTTGTTTTAAGTTTCACACATTAAAAGCGCCGGCGTTAAAACCTAAACTATGTCTCATGAATGATAGTCTACTTGAACTATTTTCGATATTTGACAAACCGATATGGGACTCAGTGATATTATCACAAACCACCATATTCGTAGAATCTAAAAAAGCGTTATAGTTAGAATGAGAAAAGGAAAGAGAAGGAAAGGAGACAGAATCGGAGATGAAGGTGTCTGCAGTGGCCTGATTTCTCTTACCCACCCTGCATGACCCAGCAGATAAGGCGAACTGTATTATGTTGCGTGAAGGTCTATGCAGCATGCAATCATTATAATTAGTATTATTCATGATTATATATGGACCGTATAAGAATATTACATTGCCAATTACTAGTTGGGATTGGTTGTATTTAGAGTTATCCTTTTGTTACTTAGTTTGTCAACCAAGACTGACGAGCACTATCTGCCCAGATTCAAGTGTTCATAGTTCCCTTCAACAACCGAAACCAGCCTTTCGAGTCTGGCACTGTTCATCTCATTCCGTCACTTCAAATTTAACACTGAGTGGCTGCGTAAATGGGCCAAACTCGAGGCTTCACATGAAAAGGGATGATGGCTGTCTCATTAGACCCGGCAAGTTTCATTTGAACATTTTTTTTATCTGGGCTGCCACATCTAATACACAAGCACATATATATTCGGTCTCCCAACTAAAAATACATAACTATTTTATATTTAATTGAATGTAATATTTTATATTTTTTGTACAGACTTCAATATGTTGGCCCAATAATTTGATAATTCATGCAATAGTGTATTTGTAGTTAACAAAAACGATCTCAAAAGGATGCGTGCTACTTTAAATTTAGAGTAAGACCAAATCAATTATACGTGCCTAAGTTGTTTGCTTTTTACATGCGTTAACCTGATCTGCTGAAGCGAGAAGAACAACTCCGTCGAGACAACCTCACGAAATTTAGTTACAACAAAAAACAGCTGACTAGAAAGCAAATAGGCACTCACCGCACGGATTTACGATCAAACGATCCTTCAACAAGCACAAGAATAAAAGGAATCTGTTCCATTTAAGGCTGCGAAATTAGCTTTAATACATGAGTATTTATACAGAATTTGACCAGTTTTAATACTGATGAAGGAAATGCACGAGCGTCACTTAAGGCCATCGTTGGTTATTTTCATTTTCACAGTTAAATAAGGTAAATTTATTCGACAATACTTTCCGACATCCAATCTTAGTTGTCATTTTTCGATTAATTGAGCTGTAAATACTAGATATCATACAAAGAAATATCTATCTGATAAATATATAATTAAGCTAAAGTTGAGTGTTTTGGAAGATTAATATGGTTCTATTTTCGAGCCAAAATAACAACTAAGGAAGCTAAGCATTGTATAATGAAGAAACTGGTCTACTGGATAAATTGACTTTTCTATATTATATCATGCTTATTTTATACTGATATATATAATGGGATTAGTGTTAATACCAAAATCGCAACCTTCATTTAAATAGTTATTAACACCGCCCGTGCAATCAATGACCGTTTAAATAAGAAAGCTGGTAATGACTTTTAAGTAAATATGTCGTAGCCGAGAAGCAATTGCGAAAAAAATATTTCTCGTATCCAACATTTCTTTAATCTCTTAACTCAGTTTGAACGTCGGATGAATATAATAAAATCAAAAACAGTAAAACTAGACATTCATATCAAAATGACTTACTTTTTTCTTCTCTAAATGGTGTTCACTAGAAAGTTCATCAATTGACTTTTCACGCTGTTGATGTGCTTTTATCATTGAAATAGCATTGGTCATTGACAGTTTTCCAAGAGGTATTTGATCGGGAACAACAAAGCCGTATTCTATGCGAAGCGGGACAGGTGGATTGAGACCCTGCGGAAGTTGCCTGGTAGACTGCTTTACATAGTCAGTGCCTTTGGGCAAAATGCCTTCGCGCACAACCTGACTAGTTATATTCATTTCAGATAAATCTTTGTTGGTGGGCAAAATTTCATCAGACATCTTGGAGGCATCGACAGGAGATATGGGACCAATTTTGGTTGCTTTTTTTAACTGATTAACTTGAGACGCACGGTCCACATACTTAATGGCGCGTCCACCATAATTGTAACTAGTAATTTGATAACCAAGTTTTGAAAATAGCCCTCCCATTTCCGGAAATTATAATCAGTGATAGGCTTCGAAAGCTGAATTGTCTAAATATCGAAAAATAAATTAACCACAACAAGGATTTGTTAAAATTTCAAAGTTTCGTTTTCTAATCAAATTTAGAACATCGTGTTTAAAATATTACGTCATTAAGAAATCCTTATTCAAGATGTGAATTTACGTTAAAAATATTTAAGGCAATTGTATTCCAAAGACAATTAATTGACACTTTGAATTATCCTTTCTAAGTAACAAGAGCATGTAAAGGCGAATGGTGACACTGGTTCATTAGAATCAAAATAAACATCTCCTTATCAAGCGCATAGAGGTCGCATAGCAGCGTTTAACTTGTCCTATAAGAGATCCAATGATGTGACGCCATTACTGCGCTTTGTAGATATACGTTCTTCTGCAGCCAAGTGTGCAAGACACAGATTCTCGAGGTTAAATGTGAAATTTAAACAAATTTCAACAAGCAAAGCGTATCATACAAGTATTGGGTAAATAAAGATCGAATACCAAACATTGACATTAATCCAATATAAAAACAGTCGCATAGAACAACTAAACTACAATTAATTTGTAAATGTTGAGTTTTGGTGCTCAGTGCTGTCCTTCTTTCTGTGAATTTGACCGCATTTTTCTTGTGCGGGACAATTGATAGCACTCGTAGGTCGGTAAAATCTTGAATCCTTTACATTTCAATTGATTGATGGGTTCTCAATTGTCCTTTCATTTTGAAGCCCTCCATCGGCTGCTTGTCTGAAAATGACGTTCAAACCAGATTTTCCACTCTTCCCATTAATTTTACGTGTTAACGCGGTCGACAATTATCCGACATTATCAGTTCACGACAGCAAACGGAATAACGAAGACCAAGCACCAATGGATAAACAAGTGCGTCATTATTGGAAAATAAACTGAATAAAAGCACGGTATGCCTGCTGTTTTATTTTTTAGTTCTGGGCATATATTTCCTACAAATGTTAGACACCTCGATGTTGTCTCTTCCTTTAAAATACACGTACTGCAGCAGAGAAATTATTAGCTTTATTCTTACCAGCTATGTTATCACTTGAACCTTGATGAAACTACGATGCCTCAGGTAGTGTCAGGGGCATTAGCATTTATAAACCACACTTACAGTGGCGAATATAAAGGAAAGTTAGGTGGAAGAGGAATAGTGACTCTATGTACTTATTAACATGCACAGTTGTCGTAATCATGCCCAAAGTTTACTCATTGGTGCCTTAACTGATCAATGATATGCCAAATGCAGTATCATGATTTATTGAGCTATGGATGCTTAATATATTATGAGCCATATGTTCGGAGACTTGGATCTCAAGTACGTAAAAATAACAAAAGGTAAGCCTCAAAGGTAGTTTAAGAAACCGAGAACCCCCCGGGCAGTAAACAGCATCCACACAGCCTTTGACCAACGAGCTTAATATCATTAGGCGCCGAATGGTTATTGATGCATCAGTCATCGTTGGATGCGCGACGCCTGAGAAGCAGGAATGAGAAACTCTGCAATATCCTTACAGCAATATTGAGTTTCTCTAAGGACTGAATGCCACAATTTCGGCTCAACAACTGTACTTACCCTGTTTTACATATTAAACACAAGTATGTCAATATCAATCAGTACGAAATCACCGCACACTACAGTTTTCAATGAGAAACCACCAATCAAGGCTAAAGACAATCTTTGCGCCCGGAAATGTAAAGGAATCAAGATTTTACCGACCCATGAGTGCTATAAGTTTTCCAGCAACTGTCAATTTTGGAATCAAATTAAATGATGACAGTGATGTGCAGGGGAACAACATCATTTAAGAATTATAGGTTTTATAACCTTGTCTAGTTTCTTCAATATTCTCATTTCTACTTTACTTTACTCCTTTTAAATAAGAATTTTATCGCGAATTTTATAAAAGCTCGACTTCCAAATGACCACCTAAACAAAATCTATAAAATAGAGACAAATAAACGCTTGGTGCAAAGAGAAGCATCGAGGAAAGAGCACTGTTGGCGGTATATTACGGAATTAAGTTTTCTAAGAAAATTGACGCGCAGTTTACGCAAGCCTATACTACGAGTTAATCGAAGAAACTTAACATGGTTGACTCGTAGTTTTGACTTTCGTAAACTGCGCACCAAATCACCTGGGAAACGTAATTGTTTAATACACTGATAATAATGTTCTTTCCACAATAACGTTCTTTGCGCTCTACACTTTAACGTCACTAGTTCATCTAGTTTTCTGAAAGATTCTTTTGAAATGCGAGCTTTAATAAAATTCATTGTACCCTTCCTGTGTGCAAAAACAAAAAGAAATTTTATCAGATATAAGAAACATTTCTTTCGCATTGTCTTCTCAAATATCTACTTATGAACAAGTTGTTTATCCATAAGGCTTCGTATGTGGCTAGCTCCCTTTGTTTTTGCATTTAGTAATTACTTTGAATGCTACGTCTGGAGAACATACGTGCGATGTTTCGATGATGTGTTGCGCAATAGCAGACGTGTATTCACCATTTGATTTAAAACAGGCGTTTAAGTTGCAATGTTCTCTCATTCGAGTAATTAACCGTCTGGTCGATCGGCCTACGTAAGTTGATCGACAACTTGTGCATGTATATTGGTAAATAATATTTGATATCGACATTAACGGCTGTTTCTCTTTGATTGCTGGTAAAGGCAAGTGTGTTACCCTATATAACACTCGTAGTTTATCTGCATTAAATGTGCGTGTTATTGCTGCTTCAACTTTCTTTTGTGCCATTCGGGAAACTGCATCCCCATTAAATGGTATGTTTAGGTAGGGTAACACACTTGCCTTTACCAGCAATCAAAGAGAAACAGCCGTTAATGTCGATATCAAATATAATTTACCAATATACATGCGCAAGTTGTCGATCAACTTATGTAGGCCGATCGACCAGACGGTTAATTACTCGAATGGGAGAACATTGCAACTTAAACGCCTGTTTTAAATCAAATGGTGAATACACGTCTGCTATTGCGCAACACATCATCGAAACATCGCTCGTATGTTCTCCAGACGTAGCATTCAAAGTAATTACTAAATGCAAAAACAAAAGGGAGCTAGCCACATACGAAGCCTTATGGATAAACAAATTGCAGCCGGATTTATGCAAGCAGAAGAAGAACGTACAAGCATTGAGCTTGAACTGGATGTGACGCACGCAATTTGATTGGTTTCCGTTTTTCAAACTCTCTCTATGTTCATATATTTCTATATTGTTCTGCTTTCCAATTTATATATAAAGATATGTTCATTAGTAGATATTTGAGAAGACAATGCGAAAGAAACGTTTCTTATATCTGATAAAACTTCTTTTTGTTTTTGCACACAGGAAGGGTACAATGAATTTTATTAAAGCTCGTATTTCAAAAGAGTAGTAGTATTATTAGTAGCAACATTGAGAATAATAACTGTTGCAAGACTACTTCAAATGATCAAGCTCTATATCTGAAACATTATATATGAGAAGAACAGCGTATCATGACGGAACAGCATGTCATTGTACCTAAGTAAACCAGCTGAATTTCAGACATAAATTATTATGGGCAAATAGACGGAAATGTATTTAAATAATGTATAAATCAGACCACATACAAAGATAGAGAACGCTTTGAGGAATTAAACATAAGACGCCTCAGAAAAGTACACGAGATGTAATAGACAATGCTTAGATGAAGGTGATAAATAAAATAAGGTTTTTAATTTATATCAGCTTAAATGATGGAGCAGTAGTACATAAAAAGTTATAAATAGTCAGAAGCTTTGACCGGTTAGATCACCTTCACCAGCAATGTACGGACATCCTTAAACATAAAAAAAGTTTGCCCTAGAAGAACACTGTCCAAATAATAAAACCGACGTGTAACCATCATCATCATCATCATCATCATGTCCAGCCACACAAAAGTCAAAAGTGACTAATGTTTCACTGCCATATAACCATATAATCATAAGGAGTGAAAAAAGTATATAAGTGAATTCAGACAAATTATTAGTGAGATTTACGAGAGAGAGAGAGAGAGAGGGAGAGAGAGAGAGGAAGAGAGAGAAGGAATACCTTGCTACTATGAGTAAATTTATCAGGATAACTCACAGAAATGAGGCAAACTAAACCTCTCCACAACACCATTATGGCCAAACTAGCATTCTGGCAAGGCGACATCAGCAATACAGCTTCCTTGCGGATCGCAGCCACCAATGCTGCATTAAAATTTCAAAGAAATTAACAAAAAAACAACAGTTTCACAGCAGAACACGAAAAAAAGATTTCCTATCTTTCATAGATGTTATGCGAAAATATTTTTATATCGTAAATTGAAAAGTAAGGTTCGACACAAAACAACATTTCGGCAGAGAATTAAAATTTTAGCAGTTTTTTGCTATTTACGAGAAACAGTTCACGGCTTTTATTTAGGAGTTGACAAACTGGATTGATCCGATTAGAAATATTTTGAATATAATGATGCAAGAAAGATTTTATGTTTAATGGCTTTCTTGAGCAAGTAATCGTGTCAATTACTAAAATTCTGGGTTCAAAAGAAACTAAAATGCATTAGCAGAAACGTAGACAATCTACATGAACATTCTAATGAGAGTTCGAATCTGTTTGACGCTTAGCAGAAGTTAGTTTAGATGGATATAACGCGCGCATTTAATCCAGCTAAAATTTTGCATCTTATATGATGCAGCGCAGTTGCTTTAACCAACAATTAAAGAAAATAGCCGCTAATTTTAACCTCAAATCTACTTTATCAATATAAATATGTAAGGTATTTAAATGAAAATATTAAATTTATACAAGATGTGATTAAAAATTATGTTTTATTTAGCTGATAAACCATTCATTTTTATAGGCCATATATTCGGTCCAGTGCAAACGTGGGAGTACTACTGTATTCGATCAACAGTGTTATTAACCTCACTCTCTTTATAACCTTTTTCAAACAGGATAAGATTAGGTAACCCGGGAATTAGGATTACTGTAATATAATGGAAATGGACATTTTCCTTCTACGCATCTGTAAACGCAACTTAAAAATCATTTACATCATGGATAGGCGTGTATATCAATCATACGGTTCACTTATAATTATTATATTAACGTAAATTTAGATTAGAGCACACATATATGCGCGTATAATTTGTGTGTGTGTGTAGTTTTGTGTATATGTGAGTGTAAGAAAATAGTTATTAATGCCGGATATTGGGGCAGACAAGAAAATTAATTTAGGGAGTAAAATAAATATACATAGATCTGTCTTGAATGAGAATATTACATTTGCCACAAGTTGTTTTCTCTGTGAGTATGGTGTCAGCCCTGAAGATGGGACTGCAAATCAAGTCCCGAAAATTCGGCAAATATCAGAAAATCTTAATTCACAATCATTTCCGGACAAACAGTATAAGGACGGCTTCAGAGTCACGGGACCAGTAAGAACCCATCAATCAATTAAAAAACAAGCTGTGCACTTGGAAATGTAAAGGAATTAAGATTTTACCAACCTAAGAGTGTTACCAGTTGTTCCGCAACCTTCAATTGTGGTATCAATACGAAATATGTAAGATGTCGATGAAGTTACGAAGACTAATTGACCGGACGGTTAAAAGCCAGATTAGAAGAAATAGCAATTCTAACGTCTGTGAACAACTGAACAGTGATGAAACATTTCCAACCGCTTAACAAACTAATAAAGCCTTCCAGGTATGTTTACCACATATTGCTTTTAAGATACTTATCAGCTAAAAATATAGAAATAGATTTGAAAATAATGAAGCGCTGTGAATAAATGAACTTCGAACCAATTTATGCCAGCTGAAAAAGCAAGTAGAGGCATTGAGCCTGAACTATATACGATGCACGTAAGCGAATTTAACAACATCTCCCAGATCCAGTTTTATGTTTGTTTTGCTTTTTGAGAATGTCAAATTATGCTATATTGTCGACACACGAGAAGAATATTTGAATTAAATATTTTTAGAATCTGAAAAAAATTCTTTACGTAGTTTCGGAGCGTTCAGTTTCTTCTTGCTTAGCCTCCGAATTAGACAAGTCGCCTTTGATTCTAAACGTCAAATCTGGGTTCTCCAATACAATCTTTGTTATACTGTACTCAATTATTGAGTACTCTGCCATAATTTGCTCTACTAATTCTTCTCATTTTGTTTCAGCAAACGATCGGAAACTCGAAAATTCTGCTGGATCATTTGACGGTACACAACTGACGTTGATTCTACCTCGCCTTCCAATAGTCTTAATTGCATTCAACTGAAGTCAGCGAACTCTGCACGTGACACTGATATTTCGACTTCCCACAAGCCTAAATCTAGTCGACTATAACCTAGTCAATCCTACCTTACAGAAACTCGAAAATTACGACAAAGAATTCCAACGGTCAATTTCTATAGCTGGTCCTTCCTCGCCTTCTAACCCAGTCTCTAATTCGTTCATCCGACGACAGCAAATCCTGTATTGATACTCAAACTCTTCACGAGCCTTAATCTAGTCGATCCTTATCTAGTCAGATGAAATCTCTTTCTCTCCAGAACGAACTAACACGAAATTGAGGAAACAGCTTCTCCTTCGCAAATCTTATCATCCTCATCGTTAAATGCATTGCTGGTCACAATTTGATTCAACTTTACATACTCTACTTTTTATTTGCATCTCATCATTTCAATTGAGCCAGATGGCCTTTGTTGTCAAATAAATTTATTATTATATTGTGCATTTCTTGTTTGGGCTTCTCTTTTTACATCTGGTTTCTCTTATCAATTTTACAATTTTTGAACCTAACAATATACTCCTGATGTCAAGAATTTATTTTCTTATTTGTGCATATTGTTATCATCTACATACTGGTAATTTAATTGTACTTCGTGTCAAATCTCCTTTTATATTAAACAATGTGCAGTGTTGTCTTAGAGGCGCACAGTCATTCGTATATTATGTGATTATATATATATATATATATATATATATATATATTCGTGGTTAATATGGAGGTTAACCTTAATTTCAAGGACACTGATAGCGTGGTACAAGAGGTCGCAGATAGAAGCCTGATAGATATTGAAGGAAAGATTAATCCATCAGACCTCTGCAGATGCACTAAGCTTGATACGGACTTCGCATCACTGGAGCTCTCATTAGTTAAAAGGGTCAGAGTCTCTACCCTCGAAAATAGCCTTTGAATTAAGCAGAGGTAACTGATAATCAGATTTTTCTGACGTCTTCAGTCTAGTACATTTTATCTATCATTACTAAGTTTATTGCCAACGTTTATCTACACGAAGAAATGCAATAAAGCTATTTTCTTTTTTAACTTGTACCAGGCCAACCATTATAATTATTATCGATAAAAATAGCCAATCACTGTTTCACTGACCTATGCACAAAATTATTTTTATATGGATCTTGAAACGTTATAACTTTCGGGCCAGATAATCTCTACTGTCACATAAATTTTTTTATAATTAATGTTATTAAGAATGTACATATTCTCACCAAGCATAATACGAAATTAAAAAATTAATAGTTCGTTCTTTTTATATTTTTAACATATAATAAAATCACAACAAAATTCCCAAAAAGTCGTTAAAAATAATTTTTTATAATGAATTAATTTGTACAAAATGTCTAACTGGAATTTAAAAAATAATTATAATTACAAATGTTTTCTAATATGCAACAGCCACCAAAACGAAATAAACGCGATGAGTAAAGAATTAATTTCGTATTGTAATGTAAACGCCCCGGCTTCAAGTAAATGCCGTACGACGTTACAAACTCGGTTAAGGTGCTCTGAATAGAGATTAGTTACTGATATGGGGGCCCTTAAGAGGGCCTTGGCGGCGTTCGCGTAAGTTATATAGTATGTAAGTTGATGTTCTGTTCCTTGGGTGGACTCTGGTTGTGGTTCCTGCGTGGTTGGTGTGATCGAGTGTGGTGGTGTGAAGTTCTGCATTAATTGGCTCGTCTTGCTGGCTGAAGTGCAACACGGTGAGTCACGAATGTTGCCAATTGTTGGTGAAAGCAAATCAATATCGCAGCGTAGGTATTGACAGCCGACAGCACGCACATGTGTGAACGCGAGGCAGAACGCAGATACGACCAACTGACTTGCATGGTAAATTACCGTGCTTAAATAGCATGCAATATGTGTACTTGCATACTATTGGTTAAACGTGGTTAGACGTGGTTAAACGGCAATTTGCTTTTTTCTCATTGGTGCAACGTAAATAAATTTGAATATAATTTACGCAATATGTCGGCGATTGATTTGTGTCGTTACAACACTTTCCTCTCTGAAAGAAGAAAAAAAAAATTCCTCTCTGTGAGGCTAGATAAGAAATGCATGACAGAGTTCGAACCAAGTTAAGCAAAAATATGATGAACCATAAGTGCTGGGCTTAAATATGCTTGTTGGTTGCTTCAACAATGATATGATACCAGGTAACCACTAGGAATTGCTACACAAATTGTTAGCTCTAGTGGACGGTCATAGCACGTGAGGCAAAATAGAGCAGTGTAAGTTTTTTGGAGCCGCAGCGTGAAGATTTCGAGGTAAATCGCCTCTGAATTAGCCATGTTTAAGTTAAAAACCTAAGCAGGTTGGATCGTTGTCAATGTGTTTGTATACGAACAAAGGAGCTAGAGTGCTCGACGTTGTAGTCATGACATTTGTAGAGTGGTCTTTGTGAAATAGATAAAGTTGAGATATGCATTGAAAGTGGCCTGTACCATGATATGAAGCTGATCACTACTTAGTGTTGCTACACAAAAGCGTTAGCTCTAAGTAGTTGGTCATACCAAAATAGGCAGTGTTATGTCATGTGTGAGTAATACATTATAATGTAAAAATATATACATTAAAATCAAAGGTAACTGCATAAAAATATGTACACGAACATTGCCTCATAGATGGTATAATACCAAAAAAATGTTCAAAATGCTACACAATTGTTAGCTAAGAACAGCTGGTTATGTCACGTGAGACAATTACTAAAAATTAACGTAAAGTTTTTAAAAAAAATTTATAGTTAAATGTTAATGTTTAAAAAAAATTAATTACGCGTTATACAAAGCAGGTTGAGATTGTGGTTGAGATGTGTTTAGAAGGTTGAACGCTCTCAGGATCAGGTGGTTCGATAAACGGTTTTAACCTGTCTATGCTTACTGATGTCGGTGTAGCGCCTTGCATAATGATGAAGTATTTTGGCTGTTTTAGTAAAATCGGGTAAGGACCGCGATACTTGTGTTGTAGTGGTGCAACAGCAGTATTGTTGCGAACGAGTACTCTCTTGCAGCTGTGGAGCTGTGGGTGAACGAAGACTGGACGAGGCGTGTGTCTCGGCTGCTGTTCGGACATGTTACCGAAATGAAGTCGAAGGCGGGTAGCTTCGTTTTGTGGGTCATCTTGCGCCGGTAGTAGACGTGGGAGCTGACTAGGCAGGCGTAGATCCATGCCATAAAAGAGTTGTGACGCAGACGTTTTAATGGATTCTCGAGTACGAGAACGCATGGCCAGCAGAACAAAAGGTAGTGCATCGACCCAGTTGCCATTAATGGACGAGGATGCTAAAGCTGCTTTGAGTTCCCTATGCATTCTCTACCATGCCATTAGCTTGGGGATGGTAGGCAGTCGTCTGGCGTAAGATGCATCCCATGTACCGCAAGGTGTTTTTGAAACGATCAGATGAGAAGCAAGTGCCTCTGTCCGTGATGACCTCATTGGAAACACCGTAATTGGATATCCATGCAGAGATAAAACCGTTAGTTACTTCGTCTGCAGAAATGGTGCCAAGAGGTAAAGCCGCAGGCCATCGTGTAAATCTATCGATCATAGTTAGAAGGTAGCTGAAACCTTGAACCTTTGTCAGATGAACTATGTCGATGTGGACGATGGCTAGGCGAGAAGTAGTTCGGAAATGTTGCAACTTAGAACAAGTGTGTCGTGTGATCTTGTTTTTCTGACAAATTGCACACTCTGAGACCCATCGTTTAACATTCTGCCTAAGTCTGTGACCCCAGAAACGATCTGTCGAAGTCGGACAGTCGCTTGGCTTCCTGGCTAAGAAATTGAGTGAATTGAATCGAAAACCTTTCTCTGAAGGCTGGTCGGCAGAACTGGCTTGTTGGGTTGCGTACCCGTGAAGTAAACAATTGGTAAGCCTTCCCACAGACGGCATATGAACTTGGTTGGGTGACGGGCTATTGATCTTTGAATGTGAATGTCACCGCGTTGTTCAGTTCGCAGGAGAGTTGGCGTTAGTGCAGGTTCACCGAGTGCCACGGAGTTGACAGTGAATGGTGACGGTGAAGGTGGTTGTAGAGAGACGTCTGGCCTAGACAGGGCATCTGCAAAGAAGTTCTGTTTGTCCTTGACGTGAAAGACGTCAAATTGCCATTCGCTTAGACGAGAAAGCTGTCTTCCCACTCTGGCAGGGTACTTGGCGATAGATGAAGTTGCGTTTCGAAGTGCGCTAACTAGTGGTGCATGATCTGTGAAACAACAAATCTGCTACTGCCAATGATGCTGATAAAATGGCGCACTGCGTCGTGGATGACGAGAAGTTCTTGGCCGAAAGTGTCGTACCTCGTTTCTACTGGTTGGAGAGTACGCGAGTAGAAACTGATAGGCTCCCGAACTCCGTCGATCTCTTGTTCCAAAGTGGCTCCAATAGCGAATTCAGAAGCATCTGTCGTGAGTAGAAATGGCTTTTCAAAATCTGGATGCGTTAGTATTGTGGCATTTGCTAACGAATTGATGGCAAGTCGAAGTAATTCCTCGTCTTCGGATGACCAAGCAATGATGGAATTCTTGTTAAGTCCTTTTCGGTTCCGCAGGTGCCTGCACAAAGGATAAAGTTGTTTTGAAAGGCCCGGAAGGAACTTGCGATAATAGTTTAGTACTCCCAGGATTTTCTGTAAATCGCTCAAAGTCCTTGGTGACTTGATATTCTTGATTGAATTCGTCTTTGACGGCAACGGTTGAATACCTTGGGCCGTGATACGATGCCCTAAGAAGTCGACGGATGAAGTTGCAATCTGCGTCTTGTCACAGTTGATCTTGAGTCCGTGGTTTGATAAGCGCGAGAGGACATTTCGTAGATGTTTCGCATGAGATTCTAGATCTGGACTGAATACCATAATGTCATCGAGATATGACATACAATAAGTAGAGTCGTCGCGAAGTATGTTGTCTATGAATCTTTGAAATGTCTGAGTAGCACACTTAAGTCCAAAAGGCATGTAAAGGTATTCGAAAAGGCCAAATGGAGTGATGACAGCAGTTTTCTCGATACCCTCTGGTGCTACCGGGATGTGATGGTAGGCTTGTCTAAGGTCAATTACTGAGAAGAAATTGCTTGCCGTTGAGTTTTTCAAGTAATGTGTTGATATTTGGAATAGGATATGCATCAGATTTTGTCACTGAATTTAGCTTACGGTAGTTTCCACAGGCTCTGTACGATCCGTTTGATTTTGAGACTAAGTGCAGTGGTGACGCCCATGAACTTTCGATGGTCTGATGATTCCCTCTTCCAAAAGCCTTGAGAATTCTTCTTGGGCAGCTTTCAGCTTAGCAGGAACCAGTAGTCGCTTCTTGAGTGCAATAGGTTGTCCTTCTGTGACGATATGATGCATCGTGTTGGAGACTCACAGATCGGATTTGTTAAGATCGAAAAGCGATTTGTATTTTCGAAGAGCTGCTGATATCTCTGTTGAATGATGCACTGGGGTTGGTTGAATGACCTGTAACTCCAAACGCTCGGAGGCAAGTGTCCAAAAGCTTTGTTCAAGTCCGGTGGAGGGGTCGATGATCTTTGATTGGCAAGATCAACAATGAGCCGAAATTTTAGAAGGAAATCAAGGCCTATTATATTATGTGAGACCTTGGCAATGATGAAGTCGTGGGAAAATTCACGTCGTAGACCTATGTTGAGTGTGCGGTACCGGCAGCCATATGTTGGTATGGGTTCGCCTGTAGCTGTTGCGAGAAGAACGCCTAGCGACATCTCAGCCATTGAATCACCTTTGAGAACTGAGACTGCCGCACCTGTGTCTACGATGTACTCTTCGCCAGTTTTGAAATCAAGAAGGTGTAGAAGTTCGTTTGGCTGTTTGGCCGGGTCATGCAAACAAGTAGGCTGGTGATAGCGACCGGCATTGGCTGTTTGGTTTTCTATGTGAAAAATTCGTCGTGGACGAAAAGAGTCGACAGGGATGTCGGATTGTAGTTGGCTTCTTCCCTGTAGCGCCGTTGATGCTGTTGATGTGCAGAAAGTACGGTCTTCTACTTCCTGCGCCAGACGTTTCTCGATGCTGATGCACCCTTGTGCCTGCGGTCTGTTGTCCTCTCCGTCAGCTGTGAAAATTGACACTCATTCGGAAATTCTTCGGAACGACAAAGACAAACTTGGCAAGCATATAAAAACTTCTGGTGGTTATAACACCAGTTCTTTGGAGCATATTTATTAAATGATTGCGGAGATCTTGATCGCCGCCTACCATTATAATTTGACTTGGAAACGAATTTTGGTCGAGCATTCACATGATTTATCTCCGATTTTGTAATGGCCAATCCTTCTAGAACTTTGGCCATGTTCGCCACTGTTCTCTCTAAGGAGGAGATTCTATCATCTTGCGGAGGTGAAGAAAAGGATGATGGATTCACTTTGGGTTCCAAAACCCTATATTCTAACTCACATCTCTCAATTAAGTCATCTATAGAGAGAGTGTTGGGGAGCTGTCTGGCAAAGAGTTTTAATGTTTGGGGAAGATTGTTAATAAAAACAACCTTAGCCTCATGGTCAGAAATGTTGGTTTTATACCAACGTTTCCGTAACTCCCTCAGTATTTCTATGGGGCCAAGATTTGACATATCTAACTGCGCATATTTGTTTATTATCTGCTCAGTTTCCGTGGGTCCAAGCAAGGATTCTACCTCGTTTTGTAGGCCTAAAATGGGATTAGGTAGCTTCCTAATGGCCTCAAGCTTAGGATAAATCCGTCGCTGCAATTCAGAAGGTAGTTTACCAAAAACCTTTGACAGTTTTGATGACTGTCATAATCAGGAAACGGGGAGAAAGCGGAGTCTACGCGCATAAAAAATAACTCACCATCTCCATCCCAAACAGGAACATCAATATCTAAAATTGGACCTGACATTTTAACAATCTTACGGGATCTTGAAAGCATAAATTTATAAGCAATATGAAAATGTATATATAAATGTATAAATATATAACGAAACGTTTACCCACAAACAGCTTCCACTGTTGCTTGATATTGTCCAGTACAAAAGGAAAAAACGAACAGAGGCCCTGATGGCCTTTGATGACAATGTATTATTATTTCAACACAGAACAGCGTCACTCCTTCCAAAAATTGAAATTGTCCCAGAAACAGCTTCCACTGTTGCTTGATATTGTCCAGTACAAAAGGAAAAAACGAACAGAGGCCCCGATGGCCTTTGATGACAATGTATTATTATTTCGACACAGAACAGCGTCACTCCTTCCAAAAATTGAAATTGTCCCGTAGGGAAGACGAACAGAGGCCTCGTTGGCTTTTAGTGCCAATGAATTATTATTTTCAACAGCAAGAATAACACACTGCTTCCAAAATTTAAAATTTCCTTTAAGGAAGAAGAACACCACAAATTCACGAATATATACCCAATAAAAATTCCCAGAAAAAAAACCAGGATCAGGGTAAAGAAAACGCAAATATTAGTCGATTTATCCCAAACAAATGAAGAAGAAAGTCAATTTATTTATACCCAAAAAATCAGATAAATAATCAATATCCTGGCGCGGTCGCCAATTTTGTAAACGCCCCGGCTTCAAGTAAATGCCATACGACGTTACAAACTCGGTTAAGGTGCTCTGAATAGAGATTAGTTACTGATATGGGGGCCCTTAAGAGGCCGGGTAATGCGTTCGCTTGAAGTCTTCAGAGTTGAAGATTTCCTAGAGCCTTGGGTGGACTCTGGTTGAGTTTTTGCTCCCGTGGTTGAGCTGTGATCGCGTTGTGGATGGTGTCCTGCAGGTCCTGCACTCAATTGGCTCGTCTCTCCGGTATCCCGCAACAAGATGAGTAGATACTGACAGCTGACAGAGCGCACACGTATTGACAACCGACAGAACGCACACGCGTGAAGCAGGTAGAAGGCAAATGCCACAACTGACTTGCATGGTAAATTACTGTGCTTAAATAGCATGCAATATGTGTACTTGCATACTATTGGTTAAACGTGGTTAAACGTGGTTAAACGGCAATTTGCTTTTTCTCATTGGTCCAACGTAAATAAATTTG